>CM040802.1:672500-682500 GCA_022829025.1 Squalius cephalus
AAGAAAATCGTCCATTCCAGTGAGATGATCTTGAGAACCAGACCAGTTCAGAATGGTTTTGTAAATCAACCAGTGAAGAAATCTGAATGTCTGATTAAGTGACGATCAAAATGAGAAAACTATAATTTTGGGGTGAACTATCCGTTTAAGATAACAACATCACTCTTCAGTTAAAATCATTATGAGATTTTATCTCAGGTCACGGTGAAAATGCATAGATTTCCTGGGGAACCGCGGATCTGAAAGTTGTAGTGTGTGTGTGTGTGTGTGTGTGTGAGAGAGAGAGAAAGAGAGAGAGAGAGAGAGAGAGAGAGTGTGTGTGTGCGTGTGTGTGTGTGTGTGTGTGTGTGTGTGTGTGTGTGTGTGTGTGTGTGAAGAATCAGGCGCCGCAGGATCCGATGGCATTCAGCTGCTTTTACATTGTGGATTAATGTGACGGAGACACTGGAGAAAGACATGCACCGCAGGAGGGATTAGAGAATAGTTTTTTAGAGAATAAAGTAATTTTTCTTTTTTTCTTTTTTTACATGATTTCTGAATTATAATTCTTTTTTATTTTATTTATTATTCTTTATTTAGTTTATTATTATTGTTTTATGTTATCATTATTTTTGCTATATCTAGCCATAAATATATATTCATTTATGTTTTTATTACATTTATTCAGTACTAAATGTTCTAAATTCATTTTCTATGTTGTTCTAATGCTTTATAAAGCATGTTCTAATGCCAATAAAGCTTTCTGAATTGAATTGAATAGAGGCACACACACACACTCTCACTCACTCACTCACACACACTCTCTCTGTCACACTCAGTCACTCACACACTCACACACACACACACACACTCACTCACTCACTTACTCACTCACTCACTCACACACACTCACACACTCACACACTCACACACACTCTCACTCACTCTCTCACTCACTCACTCACTCACACACTCACTCACACACTCACTCACTCACTCACTCACTCACTCACTCACACACGATCAAAACATCTGTCACATTCATACATACAAAAACAAACAAATAAACAAAAAATTACAGCACCTTTCCTGAGCTCATGGTTGCTTTGCATGCAAATGTAGTAATTACTTTTAAAAGCATTTGCCATGATAGATTGGTTAAGGGATTATTTTGAGTTCATGAGACGGGTGATAATAGCAGGTGTAAACAGGGCCTCTATTAGGAAACGTGAAAGACGGGACAAGCGAGAGAAGGAGGAGAAACTCAGGCATGCCTGTACCTGGAGTGAGGAAGAGGAGGATGAGGAGGAGGAGAAGAGGAGGAGAGCAGAACCACACGAGTACGAGATACACTGGAGGATCTGGAGAAACCACTAAAGAAGAGAAGGAGGAGGGCCTCACTGTTGGGTCATTCAACCCGATCTCACGGCAATTCGTACGAATTTTACAAGGTGGCTAATTCGTATGAATTCATACGACCTCACTCGTACAAATTCATACGATTTTTGCTAAATCGTACCTATTTTACAAGTTGCCAAATTCATATGAATTCGTACGAATGACCTACCCCTGACCCTGCCCCTAAACCTACCCATCACGTGGGTTTAGACAAATTGTACGAATCTGTACGAATTTGCCACCTTTTAACCACTCGTACAAATTGATCATGAGATATCGTTAGGTCACTACAGGAAGTGATGACACCACTTCCTATCACGCCACCTAAGTGCTTCAATATTATTGGTCTGCCTGCATTGACACCATTATATGAGAACTGAACTGAGCTGGATTATGAAATCACTGTTTTCTCCAGAGCGCTGGAAACAAAGCTGAACTGTGCTGCTGTTTTCTTCTAGAAACAAACTTTGTTATCTCTGTAAAGCTGCTCTGAAACACTGTAGTGACTTGATAAAGGTGACACGAACGTCTTTTAAAACTGACATGTGTTTAAGTAAACAATGACAAAATGTTAATTTCCATGTGAATTGTTTTAAGAGAAAAATACTAGGGCAAATAACCCTTAAAAAGGAGGAGTACAATAGAGAGCATTTTTTGGTCTGCTTCCAGAGACGAGGAGATGAAGAGAAGAGAAAAGAGATGAGGAAGTGAAGAGGAGAGAAGGGAAGAGAAGAGATGGAGTGAAGAGGAGAGAAGAGAAGAGATGGAGTGAAGAGGAGAGATGAAGGATAGAAGAGGATATAAGAGAAGAAGTGAAGAGTAGAGATGAAGAAGAGAAGATTAAGGAGTGAAGAGAAGAGATGAAGGAGTGAAGAGGAGAGAAGAGATGAAGGAGTGAAGAGGAGAGAAGAGAGGAGAAGTAAGGAGAAGAGATGAAGGAGTGAAGAGGAGAGAAGAGATGAAGGAGTGAAGAGGAGAGAAGAGAGGAGAAGAAAGGAGAAGAGCTGAAGGAGAGAAGAGGATAGAAGAGAGGAAGTGAAGAGTAGAGATGAAGAAGAGAAGAGGAGAGAATAGAAGAGAAAATTAAGGAGTGAAGAGAAGAGATGAAGGAGTGAAGAGGAGAGAAGAGAAGAGAGGAGAAGAGATGAAGGAGTGAAGAGGAGAGAAGAGAAGAGAGGAGAAGAAAGGAGAAGAGGAGTGAAGAGGAGAGAAGAGATGATGAGAGAAGATATTAAGGAGTGAAGAGGAGAGATCAAGGAGTGAAGAGGAGAGAAGAGAAGATGAGAGAAGAGATTAAGAAGTGAAGAGAAGAGATGAAGGAGTGAAGAGGAGAGAAGAGAAGAGAGGAGAAGAGATGAAGGAGCGAAGAGGAGAGAAGAGATGAAGGAGTGAAGAGGAGAGAGGAGAAGAGAAGAGAAGAGATTAAGGAGTGAAGATGAGAGAAGAGATGATGAGAGAAGAGATTAAGGAGAGAAGAGGAGAGATTAAGGAGTGAAGAGAAGAGATGAAGGAGTGAAGAGGAGAGAAGAGATGATGAGAGGAGAGATTAAGGAGTGAAGAGGAGAGAAGAGATGAGGAGGCAAGAGATTAAGAAGTGAAGAGAAGAGATGAAGGAGTGAAGAGGAGAGAAGAGAAGAGAGGAGAAGAGATGAAGGAGTGAAGAGGAGAGAAGAGATGAAGGAGTGAAGAGGAGAGTGGAGAAGAAAGGAGAAGAGATGAAGGAGTGAAGAGGAGAGAAGAGAAGAGAGGAGAAGAAAGGAGAAGAGATTAAGGAGTGAAGAGGAGAGAAGAGATGATGAGAAAAGAGATTAAGGAGTGAAGAGGAGAGATTAAGGAGTGAAGAGAAGAGAAGAGAAGATGAGAGAAGAGATTAAGAAGTGAAGAGAAGAGATGAAGGAGTGAAGAGGAGAGAAGAGAAGAGAGGAGAAGAGATGGAGTGAAGAGGAGAGAAGAGATGAAGGAGTGAAGAGGAGAGAAGAGATGATGAGAGAAGAGATTAAGGAGTGAAGATGAGAGAAGAGAAGATGAGAGAAGAGATTAAGAAGTGAAGAGAAGAGATGAAGGAGTGAAGAGGAGAGAAGAGAAGAGAGGAGAAGAGATGGAGTGAAGAGGAGAGAAGAGATGAAGGAGTGAAGAGGAGAGAGGAGAAGAGAGGAGAAGAGATGGAGTGAAGAGGAGAGAAGAGATGAAGGAGTGAAGAGGAGAGAGGAGAAGAGAGGAGAAGATATTAAGGAGTGAAGATGAGAGAAGAGATGATGAGAGAAAAGATTAAGGAGAGAAGATGAGAGATTAAGGAGTGAAGAGAAGAGATGAAGGAGTGAAGAGGAGAGAAGAGATGATGAGAGGAGAGATTAAGGAGTGAAGAGGAGAGAAGAGATGAGGAGGCAAGAGATTAAGAAGTGAAGAGAAGAGATGAAGGAGTGAAGAGGAGAGAAGAGAAGAGAGGAGAAGAGATGAAGGAGTGAAGAGGAGAGAAGAGATGAAGGAGTGAAGAGGAGAGTGGAGAAGAGAGGAGAAGAGATGAAGGAGTGAAGAGGAGAGAAGAGAAGAGATGGAGTGAAGAGGAGAGATGAAGGAGAGAAGAGGATAGAAGAGAAGTGAAGAGTAGAGATGAAGAGAAGAGGAGAGAAGAGATGAAGGAGTGAAGAGGAGAGAAGAGAGGAGAAGAAAGGAGAAGAGATGAAGGAGTGAAGAGGAGAGAAGAGATTAAGGAGTGAAGAGAAGAGATGAAGGAGTGAAGATGAGAGAAAAGAAGCGAGGAGAAGAGATGAAGGAGTGAAGAGGACAGAAGAGATGAAGGAGTGAAGAGGAGAGAAGAGAGGAGAAGAAATTAGAAGAGATGAAGGAGTGAAGAGGAGAGAAGAGAAGAGAGGAGAAGAGATGAAGGAGTGAAGAGGAGAGAGAAGAAGAGAGGAGAAGAGATGAAGGAGTGAAGAGGAGAGAAGAGATGAAGGAGTGAAGAGGAGAGAAGAGATGAGGAGACGAGAGATGATGAGAGAAGAGATTAAGAAGTGAAGAGAAGAGATGAAGGAGTGAAGAGGAGAGAAGAGAAGAGAGGAGAAGAGATGAGGGAGTGAAGAGGAGAGAAGAGATGGAGTGAAGAGGAGAGAAGAGATGGAGTGAAGAGGAGAGATGAAGGAGAGAAGAGGATAGAAGAGAAGAAGTGAAGAGTAGAGATGAAGGAGTGAAGAGATAATGAGATAAGGAGTGAAGAGAAGAGATTAAGGAGTGAAGAGGAGAGAAGAGATGATGAGAGAAGAGATGATGGAGTGAAGAGAAGATATGAAGGAGTGAAGAGAGGAGAAGAGATGAAGGAGTGAAGAGGAGAGAAGAGAAGAGATGAAGGAGTGAAGGTGAGAGTGTGTGTGGATGAAAGCACTCTGCAGGAGATTGTCTTGTCATCAGATCCGAGACGCAGAAATGCAGGAACATCTTTAAATAAAGACTTAAAATAAATCTGAAACTTCAGCACTGAATACAGGAAAGGCTGAGACTGACTGGACTGACAAGACATTTTACACAAAATATTACCAGTAAATAACCACATATATTCCAATGAAAATGAAAACTGGATAACATGAAAATAGCATTATTTAAAATGTTTCTTGTTGTATATAATGTGGGTCTAGAAGTATTTTTTTTTTTTTAAAGTACAACTTATTACAAACTTTGATTTAGCATATTTATGAAACATGCCAAATTGTGCCGACCTAATTTTTGTCCAGGATGTTACACAAAGAAATTATGAACACGAGAAAACAAGGGAGAACTAATGAAATATTAATAAGTGATTATGTAGTAGTCAGTGTTTGCTTTTTCTTGTGAGCTTTTTGTTTTTCTATGCATTATTTTGCATAATAATATAAAACCTGAAGCTGTAGTTTGCCTGTTTTGCCAAATAATTTAGTCAAATAATCAATACCCTAACAAAGTTTAGTGTTTTGTTAATCCCTCATATTTAAAAAAATGTTTTAATGGTTTAATTGAACTTGTAGGGTTCCTTATGGAGAAAATGAACCAGAACCCGACTGTTACACTACTGTGCACTTTCACATACTATTTTTTACAATATTATGCATTATGCTAGTATTTAATCTCAAGCACAGTCGCAGACACACAGGCCAGCGGCTCCAGATGATGCAAGAATATTAAAAGTACATAAGGTGCAATAATCCGCTGACTGTGTCAGTAAATAAGTATTATTAATAATAAAAGATGTTATTTCTGAAATAGAATGAGCAAAAAACAACAACAAAAACAGGACCCAGATTTCAGAGCTTTTTGGAACAAAATGCATCTACAAAAAAATAAACGCGAGAGAACTGCTGGTGTTTAAAGAATCAGATGTGCAAAAATGTGTTTGTGTATAAACTAAAGCTATCAAATCAATTACATCAGATGCCAATTATTAAGTGTTGCATATTGTGGAGTTAAGTCAGTGTACTGTCAGTGTTTTATCTTCATGCAGACTGGCATCTTAGGCTGTTTCACAGTGTTTTGCTTTTCTTTCTTTAGCTTTGTCTCATACATTTGCTGATAACGTACAACTATAGACCAAGGCGTCCGACATTTCTGTTTGTCCAATAGCGCTTCACGCCTGATGTGTGCCTGCGTCTCACACACACCGTTCATCAGTGTAAACTGCTTTATCAGAGACTATATGCTCTCTTCAGTGTGTTAGACGACACATGTGGGTGTGTGAGCTGATGATGAAGTTTTATGGCTGCATATGAAAGGGATTGCGTGTGTGCGTGTGTGTGAGATTGACAGGATCCGTTGTGTGTGGTTGAGAATGAATGAGAAGAATTTCACAGCGGCTCAATATAATCCATTCTCATCAGACTGATTAATGTAGAGCTACAGGAGCGTGTGTTTTCTGTCTGCCGTAGATCCATTCCAGCGTCACACCTGAGCTCTGCTGCGCAAGACACACACTCACACACACACACACACACGCACGCACGCGCACACGCACGCGAACACACACACACACTCGCGCACGCACGCACACACGCACACGCGCACACGCACACACACACATGCACACACACACACACACATGCACACACACACACCACTTTCACAAACCATCGTGTCCCTGTGAGTTCTGCTTGTGGAATGATTTCACTTGCAGCTCTTTATTTAACACATTTTACCCTAAAAAATCAGTGCAGAAAATGATTCTAAAAAAGACTTAATATAATAAACTCAAATTAATAAAAAAAATTATATTTCTATATATTCTATAGTTATCATTATAGTTATGGTTCTTGGTGTGAACGCTGATATATTTATGGTTATAGTTATGGTTCTTGGTGTGAACACTGATATAGTTATGGTTATAGTTATGGTTCTTGGTGTGACACTGATATAGTTATGGTTATAGTTATGGTTCTTGGTGTGAACGCTGATATAGTTATGGTTATAGTTATGGTTCTTGGTGTGAACGCTGATATAGTTATGGTTATAGTTATGGTTCTTGGTGTGAACGCTGATATAGTTATGGTTATAGTTATGGTTCTTGGTGTGACACTGATATAGTTATGGTTATAGTTATGGTTCTTGGTGTGACACTGATATAGTTATGGTTATAGTTATGGTTCTTGGTGTGAACACTGATATAGTTATGGTTATAGTTATGGTTCTTGGTGTGACACTGATATAGTTATGGTTATAGTTATGGTTCTTGGTGTGAACGCTGATATAGTTATGGTTATAGTTATGGTTCTTGGTGTGACACTGATATAGTTATGGTTATATGCTTACCTTCTCCAGATGAGCAATCCGACTCCGAGAGTGAGTAACATGATGAGAGCGGCCAGAGAAACAACCACAATGATCACCACTGGACTCTGTTCACTGGAGGCCAGAGCCACTGCACACACACACACACACGCACACACACACGCACACACGCACACACACACAAAGACAAACAGAAGATTGTGTTAGTATTCATGATGGCACAGGTCATTATCAGTCCTCTAAAATCACTGGAGCTTGACAAGAAGATTGATCTTTGAAGTCCTTCCTTATTTATTTTGATAGGATCCTAATGGGAATACATTTTTTGTGAGTTAAAAAGTTGCGACTTCCCTCCGAATGTTCCCACTCCATCCATCTGGACACAGAGACACTATTTACATTACATTACATTACTAAAACACTTTGGCTTTCAAATGCAAAGATGATCCCTAGTTGTGCATCAGTAAATAATGGAGGAAAAGCCTCTTTATGGGATTTTTTTTTTTAAGTATATCTAAAAGTCAAACCCTGATGGGAGATTTAAGAAAGGTTTTTTTTTTGCATTATCATTGAAATTCAACAAATGAAATATTACCCAAAAGCAAAACACTGTCATTTTAAAAATGAATCTGTCATTTTTTGTGCAAGTGAGCCTTTATGTATACGTTTATATAGATGCATATGTTAAATAAATACGAAAAATAAAAGTTAAAAGTTAAATAAACTACTTATCAAAGGTTTAGGGTTGATAAGATTATTTAATGTTTTTTAAAGAAGTCTCTACTGCTCATTTATTCAATCAAAAATACAGTAAAAACAGTGCAATATTATTCCAATGTAAATCAGCTGTCAGTCCTAATTATAACACTTTAAAAGTCATAATAATGTTATAATATAAATAGTAAATATAGTCCAGTTTTTTCTGAATTTTTAAATAATTTTTTAAAGGTCTGATTTGTGAAAAAAATCCCTATTATCCGATTAACCATTTTCAACCTAGCGAAGGATTTTGCATTTGTGAAAAAGCCTAAGCTGTCACGAGCAAAAGCAGAGGATCTGGAGAGAGTCTCGTCCAGTCCAAATGGTTTTCCAGCAGGCAGCACACAGGGCAGCTTTGTCCTGCATAATCTAAAGCTGTTCAATAGTTGTTTGTGCGCAGAAATAAAGAGCAGGACGAGGTCACGTGTGCGTTTCCTTCCGAAGTGTTCATTCAATATGAATGCGTCCTCTTTAATTAGAGATGACAGCAAGCATCTGCACTTTGAAGCCATTGTTTCACAGTAAAGCCAGCATGTTTTCTGCACTAACATTAGTAGACACACACTCACGTTCTCCCAGTGTCTGAAGCTCCAGCGGTGAACTGAACAAACCGTAGTCCAGCGGAGGAGGAGACGAGGACGAGGAGGATGAAGAGGAGGAAGAGGAGAGAGGAGAGGAAGAGGAGGATGAGGAGGAGAGAGGAGATGAAGAGAGAGAAGCGCGCGCTGGGCTGGAGCAGGTGCGGATCAGGAACACGTAGGTGGTTCCCGGTTTCAGGTTGTTGACGCTGATTCTGGTGGCGGCCGTCTTCACCGTGGAGTAACTCTGATCCTTCTGGTCCTGGAGGAACAACAACCGCCAATCAGATCAAGAAATTATAAACATTTATAGATTAATAACACAGAATAAACATCCTATATTCCCTTTCGAGGGAACTTGCTCTGAGTCGAGGACACTTTGGGAACGCCCCTGCGTGCCAGCTAGTCCGATGGCGAGAGTGAACGTCACGAGCGGGAAAGGATCGAAGCACATCCGGTCTGACCGGCGTTAGCTTCTGGGTCCAGCAAGCGCTCTATGTCCAAACTGTCTGTCTATTCATTGTTGTCTGTCACAAGCCTCCTAAAACAATATTATGGTAAAGAGACAGCTGTGTGCTTCTCCCTGTCCGCGCTGTTTACCGGCTGGGGATACACACGCTTTCTGTCATGTGTTTGGGAGCAGAGCATGCTATGTCAGCCTTCGAGAGGGTGACTGTCCACAGTGTGAGAGGCTTTCGCTTCGCACACTCTCGAGGAAAGTGGCCAGGCTCGTGATCCTCAGGGATCCGGACCCGCTTCTGCCGAGGCAATCGTGGATCTCTCGGCGGGGTTAAAGACGGGCCCTGCCCTTTCTCTTCCTTTACCCGGGGGATCCAGCGCTCTTTCACCGGCGTCGGGAGCCCGCTCAGGCACTTCTTCCACCCGAGGAAAGCCCGATGCTTCAGTGCTCTAATCCCGAGGAACTAGATGTTCTGAGCATTGAGGATGTAAATCGCCACGTCTTTCCCCAGCTTATGAGGAGCTGGTGGAGGTGATAACTCGTGATAACTCGTGCCGTGACTAAATTAAATATTGAGTGGCCGGCCGAGAAATGGGACGCTCATCCTAAACGCAAGCTAGACGAGCGCAAACGCATCACCTCCAAAACGGGGCCTTCCGTTTTTTCCCGATCTACACAGCGAGATGTCTAGATCGTGGAACAAGCCCGTATCCGTCCCGTCTATTCAGCCCCCAAGTCCATGTAAACTCTGATATTATGGGGTTGAAAGAATCCGGCTATGGGGGGATGCCCAGGGCAGAGCAGACGTCAGCCAGCTCTCTGTCCCCTGGTCCAGCATCGTCCCGGAGGCCCCGGGGCCGTCTGTGGTGGAATCATGCCACAACTGAGGAACGGGTATAAAAATGTAACTCTGGATTTTCATATTTTAAAATTGAAAGCGTGGAACAACCGTAAAACAATCAAATCTATACATAAAAAGCATTTGAAAAGTATCAAAAATAAATGACAAAAGCATGCTAAAAAGTTTCCATAACAATTTCAACTTCATTTAAGAAAATTCTAGAAATCTTTTAGTTTAAAA
>CM040802.1:687500-697500 GCA_022829025.1 Squalius cephalus
ATTTTGAAAACTTTATCCTTCAATTGCTTAATGTTTACTGGTTATAAATATGTGTGTGTGCACGCATGTTAATATTATTACTACACTTGTATTTCATTCAGTTCTATAAATATCAATTTTTATATATAAATTAAATATTGAATAAACATATTTTTTTATATCCAGCACATTATTGACCCCAGAATGTGGAGAAAAGCAGCTTCCACAAGCACACACACACACACACACACACACACACACACACACACACACACACACACACACACACACACACACACACACATTTACATTCTGGTAGCAAGAAATAAATAAAGAAAAACTATTGTGAAATAAACAAACAAAGGGTGGAACGCATTACCCAGAATGCTTCACCAGCTGGGCAGGTTGATAGAGTTGCTATTATCATTTCTATTATGGCAGGGAGAGCGAGAAGGATAGAATAGAGGGAGGATTTCTGTCGTCCTGCTGAGACTGATGCCTGCGAGACATTTATATTTCCATCTAAAGAACGATATTACAACACCTGCGACAGAGAGGTGGAGGAGAGGAAGAGAGGGAACGAGGAAGCCTGGTGAAGGAAAGGAGATAGATGGGAGAAAAGGCTTTTAAAGAGGGAAGAAATAGAGCAAACGAACGAGTCCAGGAACTGTAAACAGACACGGAGGGCAAAAAATAAATCAGATCTGCCATTTTGCATTAAATTTCAAACTTCATCAGTATAGAAATCCAATTTCTTTAGCTCAGATTAAACGTGTAATTTATGCATCAATTCTAACACTAAACTGCCACAACAATGACCGTTGACTATTTTTCAAAAATGAACACCCCTCGTCTATCATTGGCTGGCCACACAGATAGCCCCGCCCCCAACTCATGCCATTGGTTGAGAGCAAACAGAGCAAAGTTTTGAAAGTTCCATTTTAAAACTGCATCTACATCTTCAAGCAAAATAGAAGACAGTACGGAAATAGAAGTACGGAAGTAAATAAAGGGGAAGTGCGTTTGTTTATTTATTTATTTGTTTGTTTGTCCAAACATTTAACACAAACGTACACAGAAAACTCCTAAAGATTCAAGCAGAATCAATCAATGTTAGAAGCTTATTTTTCACCCAACTTAAAAATAGAGGAAATCGGAGAGAAATACAGAAAAGATGAAAAACACAGTGAGAAAAGTGTCTGACAGAAATATGAGGAGCTTCGTTTTCCTTTAAAGCAGCAACACTGTGAGTAACAGACACAGCGTAAAGCAAGCCGACAGCACAGGAGAGAAAACACACACACACACACACACACACACACACACACACACACACACTGCCAGAAGAGTTCAGGACAAGTGCAGCAGAATTACACACAACTGAAGAAAAATCAGCTCTGAGTACAATAAATACTCACACGCAAGCGCACACACACACACACACACACACACACACACACACACACACAGAGAGAGAAAGAGAGAGAGAGAGAGAGAGAGAGAGAGAGAGAGAGAGAGAGAGAGAGAGAGAAAGAAAAGAAGCAAAGACAGGGTGGTCTGGCAGACTGATATCTCCCCCTAGAAATGACAGACAGCTGTCAATCAAAGCATTAGGCCATCGGTCTCATCACAAGATTGCCTGAGCAGTGGGAGTGGAGACAGAAACTCATCAACCCCCTACAGCTACACACACACACACACACACACACACACACACACACACACACACACACTCACTAACACACACACACACACACACACACACACACACACACACACACACACACACACACACACACACACACACTCACTCACTAACACACACACACACACACATAAACACACGTACACACACTCACACACACGCACATGCACACACACCCACCCACACACACACACACACACACACACACACACACACACACACACACACACACACACAGCATCCTAAACATATTCTTCATGCATAACCCATCAAAAATGCAATTATGAGATATTTATTACAAACCATAAATGCACTAAGCAAACACACACAGTAGGGCTGGGTGACACAGATAAATATATATATATATATACAGTAATGACCATTTTAATGGTTATAATGGTAATAATTTTAAATAATGAAAAATAATAATTAAGCATTTGTTTTTGTTTTGTTTTTTTTTTCAGTAAAATTTTTCAAACATATATATATATATATATATATATATATATTTTTTTTTTTTTTTTTTTTTAATGAATACACTAAATGTTAAAGTTTTAACAGAGTCTCTTCTGCTCACCAAACGTCCCGGTTACGTATGTAACCCTAGTTCCCTGAAGAGGGAACAAGACGCTGCGTCGAAACGCTGTGGAAACGCGTCGACACGCTGTGGGAACGCTGTGGGAACGCTGTGGGAACGCCTCTGCGTGATTGCGTCATGAAGCACGTATGAAACCAGTCCAATGGCGTGACGGAACGTCATGTGACGTCATCGGCCAGGAAACTATAAAGCACACCTTAACCAAACAGTGTCAGCTTCTGTTAGGCTGAAGCAAGTCGATCACGGGCATGCCGGGAGTATGGCAGGGTGACGCAGCATCTCGTTCCCTCTTAAGGGAACTAGGGTTACATATGTAACCGAGACGTTCACTTTCAAGGGAACTCGAGCTGCGTCGAAACGCTGTGGGAACGCTAATACCCACGCCGCCATTAGAGCAAGTGTCCGTCTGTGTGAAATCAATGTGCACATCTATTATTATTGCCTTTATTGTCATTGCATATAACAACGAAATTTAAATTGCACTTCCCATGGTGGTAACACAAGATGACAAAACTACTGTACATTAATACATAAAAACATTATAAGAGAGAATAGATAACATAACAAAATAGCTAAAATATAGTCATTAAAAAATGCAGAGCAGTCTAAATGCTCATGAGTTCAGGTATTTTATAGCATTTGGATAAAAACTATTCAAAAGTCTTGAGGTGCGACCCCGGAAAGATCTGTAGCGCCTTCCAGATGGCAACAAAATGAAGAGGCCGTGACCTGGATGGGAACAGTCCTGAATTATATTTTTTGCCCGCTGCATGCATCTGGTGTGATATATGTCCATGAGTGAGGGGAGTTGTGTGTGAATTATATTTTGTGCTGATTTCCTTACTCTGTCCAGTGCTTTTTTGTCAGCAGCGGTGCAGCTACTAAACCACACCAGAATATCGTGTGAGATTATACTTTGGACAGAACAGTTGTAAAAGGATAAAAGCAATTTCTGGGAGAGGTTAATTTTGTTGAGTGACCTGAGAAAGTACAGTCGCTGCTGAGCTTTCTTCACAAGGGCTGTAGTGTTGGTTGCCCAGGTGATGTCCTGTGAAATGTATGTCCCAAGGAATTTGAAGTCCTTAACCCTCTCCACAATTTCTCCATTAATGTAGATGGGGGCAAGGTCAATCTTCTTCCTGCGGAAGTCTACCACCACCTCTTTGGTCTTAGAGGCGTTGAGAGACAGGTTGTTGGTGGAGCACCAGGCGGAGAGTTTTTGGATTTCATCCCTGTAGGCAGACTCATCATTGTTGTGAATAAGTCCAACTACAGTGGTGTCATCTGCAAACTTGATAATAGTATTACTTTCATGAACTGGGGTGCAGTCGTGAGTGTATAAAATGTAGAGTAAGGGGCTCAACACACAACCCTGGGGTGCCCCAGTGCTGAGTGTGAGAACAGATGAAAGTTGCGAGCCCAGACGAACTGACTAGGTGAAAGCACCTGCGCCCCTGGACTGGTGCAGTCATACTCCTAGAGGAGTGGGCCCGTACAGCCAAAGGTGAAGGCCGACTGCCGACTCATAAGCAAGTGAGATGGCCTCGATCACCCACTTGCTCATCCTCGGCTTAGATGCTGGGCACAGTTCTTTCTCCACAGTTCTGTGGACGTAAGCATCGAAGGCCCTAACCAGGCAGAGCAAAAAAGTTTCTCCAGGTCTGACGTCCAGAAGAGGGCAGAAAGCCTGCAATGCTCAAGGTCTTACAGTATTAGTAGGAACCTTAGGAACGTAACTTGGTCTTAGGGTGAAGAAAACCTCTTACCATACCAGGAGCAAATTCCATGCACGAGGGAGATACCGAAAGTGTTTGAATGTCTCCAATTCTCTTGAGAAACGAAAGAGCATAGAGAAAGACAGTCTTTAGAGAGATATTTTCAGAAACTCGAATGGAGCTAGGGAGAGGCCTTCTAGTACAACAGCCAAGTCCAATGTCGGCACCCTCGTGTGGACAGCTGGCCTCAGCCTCAAAGTGCCACAAAGGAAAAAAGTTTTTAGTGCGTGTCTCCCCAAAGATACTCCACTCAAAGGGACGTGGTAAGCAGCGAGTGCCGCCACGTACACCTTCAGGGTGAGGGGGATAACCCTGCGGAGAAGCGCTCCTGCACCCACTGGGCCGTTAACCAGGTCCAACTGGAGCTCTCCACACCAGGAAGTGAAAGTCTCCACTTCAAGGCATACAGTTTCCGTGTGGATGGAGCTCTAAAGTGGAGAATGATCTCAACAACCTCAGTTGAAAGACCAGAACTTATGAGCTGAGTCCCCTCAGAGGCCAAGCCCACAGTTTCCACAGTCCTGGGCGAAGGATCGACCCACTCGCCTGAGAGAGAAGGACCCTCCTGATCGGAACACGTCGTCAGTGAATCGATTCACTGCAGTGGAATATTTGAACTGATTCGTGGAAATGAGTTGAACGAACTAAATCTGAAGCTGCTCAAGTATAAATTATATACAGCTGTCTTACATTCATGAGAAGGATTGCAGAACTAATCTAATGGCGTGCTCTTTAATCTTAAAGGCTAAATAAAGAGTGCATTAAATCACTGCGACTCAGAGTCAGTTTGATGTTCTCTGACCTCCGTCTGTCTGAGTCTGTTTCTCTCTTCACACACTCTATGATGCAAGAACGTCTGGAGCTCAATTCTACACGAACTCCACGCATGAAGCATAACAAGCTCTCAGAAACATCCCTGATTACCACAAACACCTTCACCGTTAGAAGCGAGGAAGACGACCAATTAAAATCCTTTACACTCTGTGACAAAGGAGGCAAATTGGAGAGTGTGTCAGTGAATGGAGGATGATGACTCAATCTGTCTCTCTCTCTCTCTCTCTCTCTCTCTCTCTCTCGTTTCCCCATTACAGCAGAGAGAGAGAGAGAGAGTTGGTAACACACACAAACACACACACACACACACACACACACACACACACACACACACACACACACACACACACACACACACACACTGTGTTTCGAGATGGAGAACGAGACGCTTCAGACGGATGATGGAAGTGGAGGAGGGGGAGAAATAAACCTTTAAACCTTTAAAATGTTTGATAGATCTCATAAAAAAGTAATAATTCTGTAAAAGATTTCCAGTTACCTTTTCAATATATATATAGTAATTCAAAATATATGACTGCTTATTAATGCCACCTTAAAATAAGATTTTAGAACAAGATTTAATATATATATATATATATTTTTAAATATATCTATTTTATATTGTAATGCAACTTATTTAGTCTCGTAACAGACTTATGAAATTATATTCACAACCTTACAACTTTATTGAAATCTTAGTTTTTGTTTCTTGGAACTAAACAGTTGTATGTCTTTCATCATTCATCAATGGCTCAGTCAATAATTTGACAATTTGCCTTCTCAAGAAACAAAAGATCAATAAATACACACACACACATATATATAAAAAATACATCAGATATATTAGAAATATCATCCTTTGTGTTACACAGAAAAAGGTCAGTTCCACTTTATATTAAGTGTCTTTAACTAGCATGTACTAACATTTAAGTTTGATACAACACTTATTGTGCACTGTTTTATACTGTACTTGTATTTAAAAAATAGCTACATGTAACTATAGCGGTTTTAATTTCTGTAATGACATCTATAATCACACTGTTGATCACGCTAACCTTCTCCACAAGTGTTCTACGACACAACATCAGCACAATAATACATTATACCTCATCATTATCATTATTTGATGTAAGAAGACACCTAATATAAAGTGTGACCAGACAGGAAGTCTAACACACACACACACACACACACACACACACACACACACACACACACACACACACACACACACACACACACACACACACACACACACACACACTCTCTCCATGTCCTCCTCTTATCCCTCTCTCACCCCAGAGGTGCCGGATCCTGGAGAGCTCCACATGCTTTCCCATCTAAAGCAGCAGAATAATCCTCTGAAGATATTGAAATGTCAATCCCTCTCTGTTGACCCCTCCCTTCTCCCTCAGAAGACACACACACTCACACACACACACACACACACACACACACACACACACACACACACACACACACACACACACACACACACTCAGGGCTTTGTCTCAGTGTTCTGTGTATCAGAGCAGATCGGGTCCAAACTCAGATCAGAGACGTGACCCAAATCTGCCCACTTTTTGGGTCTCATTCATGGCTGATTCATAACTCATATTCACGCCCTAATATTGTCAGATCCGCAGTATTACATGGTGTACGAGGCACTTTAAAAATGACTATGTGTCATGAGAGAATATAAAGATCTGAATGAAGCAGTTACACATTCATGCAGCCGATGGAGTTTTTACCACACAAATAAGTGACTCATCCATGGTGACAAAAAGCCTTTACAATCTCTCTCTCTCTCTCTCTCTCTCTCTCTCTCTCTCTCTCTCTCACACACACACACACACGCACACACACAATCACAGGGGTTGGAAAGCCGTCAGAGTTATTTCCGTTTATAAATTCACATTGATTCAGCCTGAACAGATGCCTTGTTAAAATGAATCTGTAACACAACTCAGTTTGCAGACACACACACACACACACACACACACACACACATGACGCACTCGATGTTGAAGCGGTCTGGCTGGTTCGACTTTACCTTTTTAATTACAGTATTTCCTGTACTATTATAACGTGGTCCACCATCAACTATCCATATATATCGTCACTAATACTGTGAAGAGTGTTGGAGGTTTTATTGCTTGTACCTTCAGGGTTAGTGTGTGTGTGTGTGTGTGTGTGTGTGTGTGTGTGTGTGTGTGTGTGTGTGTGTGTGTGTGTGTGTGTGTGTGTGTCTGCGTGTGTGTGTGTGTCATAAGCAGTCGTATGAGCCAGTGTTTGTTTCTCCCTGAACCGTGACGGGCTCCACACGAACAGAGAGCATGATGGGCCTGAGACAACATGCCATAAACGAACCAATGACCTTTATGAATACTGCATCCGTGACTTTGAGTGCAAACCTACACTAAACCTGTTCGCCAATCCCTGCTCTCGTCCTCGCAGACGGAAACACTAAAGAGGATCTATTGTGCTGTTTTTTTCCCATCTTTCTTTACTGTGTAATGTTGCTGTTTGAGGATGAAGAAGCTCCAGTTCTTCTCTACATCAGTGTCAGTGTTTCTGAACTCCTGAAACGCCTCCACTGTAGTCTTGAGTTTCTTCCGGGAACGAACACGTCACAATATTCCTCATTATAATAATTAATGCGCAGAATAAAGGGGCGGGGCCTGGTTGAGATAGTTAGTAGTGTGTTAAACTGGCGGTTATGGTAAGGGGCGGGACATTTCCCAAACACACTCGAAGCGCTCGACCAATCACAACCAAGCG
Source organism: Squalius cephalus (assembly GCA_022829025.1). Lineage (NCBI taxonomy): Eukaryota > Metazoa > Chordata > Actinopteri > Cypriniformes > Leuciscidae > Squalius > Squalius cephalus. The sequence goes on from CM040802.1 coordinate 695,173, forward strand.
GCAACTTTACACTCTTGAATCCAACACTGAAGTGATTAAACTGCAGTTCATCGACTGGCCACTAGAGGCTGGCTGCAGACGAGACTCAATCCCATAATCCCTCATGTTAAAATGTCCAACTTCACAGCAGAAAAAAACATGTTTACAGTCTGGTGCAAAAAGTGGTTTTGGTCTATATCGCTAATGTTGCCCTTCATGACGACTGTGAGGCGGGTGAATTATTTTATAACTCATCCATTTAAATTATATTGAGCCTTAAAGTTCTGCATAATTATGGATGTGGCCACTTGAGTGACAGCTGGATTACCGCTGATGTCACTGCTAGCCGTTTGTCTGCTGTCTGTTAGCGTCACGTCACCTCAGCTAATCCGCCTCGCTGCACATTTCCGTTTATCCGGGAGTGACGCGCTTCCAAGATGGAGACGGCCGGCTCCGCCCACTTTGGGCTTCAAAAATGCTCTATTCTTTACAGTCTATGATCACAACACACTGTTTCAGCCGACCAATCAGAGCACAGTGTGCTTTTCAGAAGGAGGGGCTTCATAGAGACAGGAAGTAAACAGAGCGTTACTGACAGACTGGGAAGAGAGGAGCCGCAACAATGGAGAATATGAGGAAAATAATCAACATTCAAGCAGGAAAACCTGTTCTAGCAAAGCCTGAAAACTACATCAAGACTTTGAAGAAGGGCATAATATGGGCTCTTTAACCTTCCTCTCAGAATAAGCACGGTTCGCATCCGGCAGCATTGGCTTGTAGCCGGTGTCGGGTTTAAGAGCACAGGTCGATGAGAAGTTCCCCCTGACCAAACGGATTCCCAGTGTTTGAGGAGGAGTCTTTGAGCCGGGCTTTATCGGGCCACCGCAGGCGCTGACGGAGGATCGCATGAAAGCAGGAGCTGCTTCGCTTCTTTTCTTCAGAAACCACAGGGATCTACACAGATTATTACCGTTCTTACACACTTGTGAACATTTGTGTGGGTGTTTATGGGTGTGTGTGCATGTCTGACGGGTTTAACCTCCTGCATTCAGATTATCACTCGCATATGGAGAAGGGAAGCTGTTTTAAATAAGCCAATTACATTATATGTACTTCAGAATGTTACACTGACTTGGGTTTTTCTCAAATCAAACTCAACAGTTCAACACATGATATTTACATTATATTTAATCATTTAGCAGATGCTTTTATCCAAAGCGACTTACAAATGAGGAGAGAAATAGAAACATTAGCAATAACCAAAACATTAAACCACAATATCAGTGATTCTATGAGAGATATTATTTTATCTTGAAAAATAAAGAGAAATGTTGTTTATATATTAAATAAGCATGTTCTAATACCTATTTTTTGATAATCCATATAGATATATAAAAAAATAGAACCTTTAATTTGTTATTCTCTTTTTATATGGAACGGTAAATGTACTGCATTTATATAGCGCCACCAAAGTGCTTTATCCGGCTCGTCGGGAGCAGCTGGGGTTAGGTGTCTTGCTCATGGACACCTCGACACTTGGTCAGGTGGAACCGGGGATTGAACCACCAACCTTCCGGTTTGTAGACAACCTACATGAACCACTGAGCCATTTATCAATACTTTTAACAATTTTCCACAACTCTTAACACAGTTTGCACTACATCCGTCTGTGTAAGCTATACTATTATCACATTTCTTGTTGCTTCAACATAAAATGCATACAATTAACACAAATTTAAAATGCTTGAACTTCTTTTACACACAAGCTCAAACAAGACCAAAACAATGGATTTTTACTGCCAAATTTACCAATGCTTTAACACTGTATGTCAGAACAGAGAACACATGTTCTAAACCTAACCTTACAGGATAAAGTCAAGGTGAACAGCTGCTTATACTGTGAGCTGAAACACAAATATATCCCCTGTATTTATTCTATTGTTACTGAGAAACAGCTGATTGAATTATGCAAATATATAAATCACAGCTGATTCCCATCTAGGAAACACACTCAGGTGTTGAGGTTCCTTCAGTCGCATGACCATATGGTATACTGTAACCGTACACACTATAAAGCACTCTGAGACGGGTCTTTTTTATTGAATTTCTGCAGCAAAAGACCTAAACCCAACAAAACAAAAATGTAGAGAGGCTTCAAAAGAAACGGCAGTGCAAAACACAATCTATGATCAGTACAATATACTGTCTGTTGCATAAGGGCAGACCTGACACATATAAAATAGTGCAGTTTCTGTAATTCCATCTGATGTCAGTGTTTTTATGACATTGTGCTATGACTGACTAAATCTTCCTGTTGGACGAGAACATATGTTAGTGTTTTGAAAAATT
>CM040802.1:702500-732500 GCA_022829025.1 Squalius cephalus
GAGTGTGTTTCAGTGAGTGTGTGTTTCAGTGAGAGTGTGTTTCAGTGAGAGTGTGTGTTTCGGTGAGAGTGTGTGTTTCGGTGAGAGTGTGTTTCGGTGAGTGTGTGTTTCAGTGAGTGTGTGTTTCAGTGAGTGTGTGTTTCAGTGAGTGAGTGTTTCAGTGAGAGTGTGTTTCAGTGAGTGTGTGTTTCAGTGAGAGTGTGTTTCAGTGAGAGTGTGTTTCAGTGAGTGTGTGTTTCAGTGAGAGTGTGTGTTTCAGTGAGAGTGTGTTTCAGTGAGAGTGTGTTTCGGTGAGAGTGTGTTTCGGTGAGTGTGTGTTTCGGTGAGAGTGTGTTTCAGTGAGAGTGTGTTTCAGTGAGTGTGTGTTTCAGTGAGTGTGTGTTTCAGTGAGAGTGTGTTTCAGTGAGTGTGTGTTTCGGTGAGAGTGTGTTTCAGTGAGAGTGTGTTTCAGTGAGTGTGTGTTTCGGTGAGTGTGTGTTTCAGTGAGAGTGTGTTTCGGTGAGAGTGTGTTTCGGTGAGTGTGTGTTTCGGTGAGAGTGTGTTTCGGTGAGAGTGTGTTTCGGTGAGAGTGTGTTTCAGTGAGAGTGTGTTTCGGTGAGAGTGTGTTTCAGTGAGTGTGTGTTTCAGTGAGTGTGTGTTTCAGTGAGAGTGTGTTTCAGTGAGTGTGTGTTTCGGTGAGAGTGTGTTTCAGTGAGAGTGTGTTTCAGTGAGTGTGTGTTTCGGTGAGTGTGTGTTTCAGTGAGAGTGTGTTTCAGTGAGTGTGTGTTTCGGTGAGAGTGTGTTTCAGTGAGAGTGTGTTTCGGTGAGAGTGTGTTTCGGTGAGTGTGTGTTTCGGTGAGTGTGTGTTTCAGTGAGAGTGTGTTTCAGTGAGAGTGTGTTTCGGTGAGAGTGTGTTTCGGTGAGTGTGTGTTTCGGTGAGTGTGTGTTTCGGTGAGTGTGTGTTTCGGTGAGAGTGTGTTTCGGTGAGAGTGTGTTTCGGTGAGAGTGTGTTTCGGTGAGAGTGTGTTTCGGTGAGAGTGTGTTTCGGTGAGAGTGTGTTTCGGTGAGAGTGTGTTTCAGTGAGTGTGTGTTTCAGTGATTGTGTGTTTCAGTGAGTGTGTGTTTCAGTGAGAGTGTGTTTCAGTGAGAGTGTGTTTCGGTGAGAGTGTGTTTCGGTGAGTGTGTGTTTCGGTGAGAGTGTGTTTCAGTGAGTGTGTGTTTCGGTGAGAGTGTGTTTCGGTGAGTGTGTGTTTCGGTGAGTGTGTGTTTCGGTGAGTGTGTGTTTCAGTGAGAGTGTGTTTCAGTGAGAGTGTGTGTTTCAGTGAGAGTGTGTGTCAGTGAGTGTGTGTTTCAGTGAGAGTGTGTTTCAGTGAGAGTGTGTTTCAGTGAGAGTGTGTGTTTCAGTGAGAGTGTGTGTCAGTGAGTGTGTGTTTCAGTGAGAGTGTGTTTCAGTGAGAGTGTGTTTCAGTGAGTGTGTGTTTCAGTGAGTGTGTGTTTCAGTGAGAGTGTGTTTCAGTGAGAGTGTGTTTCAGTGAGAGTGTGTGTCAGTGAGTGTGTGTTTCAGTGAGAGTGTGTTTCAGTGAGAGTGTGTGTTTCAGTGAGAGTGTGTGTCAGTGATTGTGTGTTTCAGTGAGTGTGTGTTTCAGTGAGAGTGTGTTTCAGTGAGTGTGTGTTTCAGTGATTGTGTGTTTCAGTGAGTGTGTGTTTCAGTGAGTGTGTGTTTCAGTGAGAGTGTGTTTCAGTGAGAGTGTGTTTCAGTGAGAGTGTGTGTTTCAGTGAGAGTGTGTGTCAGTGAGTGTGTGTTTCAGTGAGAGTGTGTTTCAGTGAGAGTGTGTTTCAGTGAGAGTGTGTTTCAGTGAGAGTGTGTTTCAGCGAGTGTGTGTGTTTCAGTGAGAGTGTGTGTTTCAGTGAGTGTGTGTTTCAGTGAGTGTGTGTGTTTCAGTGAGTGTGTGTTTCAGTGAGTGTGTGTGTTTCAGTGAGAGTGTGTTTCAGTGAGTGTGTGTTTCAGTGAGTGTGTGTTTCGGTGAGTGTGTGTTTCGGCGAGTGTGTGTTTCAGCGAGTGTGTGTTTCAGCGAGTGTGTGTTTCAGTGAGAGTGTGTTTCAGTGAGAGTGTGTTTCAGTGAGTGTGTGTGTCAGTGAGTGTGTGTTTCAGTGAGAGTGTGTTTCAGTGAGAGTGTGTTTCAGTGAGAGTGTGTTTCAGCGAGTGTGTGTGTTTCAGTGAGAGTGTGTGTTTCAGTGAGTGTGTGTTTCAGTGAGTGTGTGTGTTTCAGTGAGTGTGTGTTTCAGTGAGTGTGTGTGTTTCAGTGAGAGTGTGTTTCAGTGAGTGTGTGTTTCAGTGAGTGTGTGTTTCGGTGAGTGTGTGTTTCGGCGAGTGTGTGTTTCAGCGAGTGTGTGTTTCAGCGAGTGTGTGTGTTTCAGTGAGTGTGTGTTTCAGTGAGAGTGTTTCAGCGAGTGTGTGTTTCAGTGAGAGTGTGTTTCAGCGAGTGTGTGTGTTTCAGCGAGTGTGTGTGTTTCAGTGAGTGTGTTTCAGCAAGAGTGTGTTTCAGCGAGTGTGTGTTTCAGTGAGAGTGTGTTTCAGTGAGAGTGTGTTTCAGTGAGAGTGTGTTTCAGTGAGTGTGTTTCAGTGAGAGTGTGTTTCAGTGAGAGTGTGTTTCAGTGAGTGTGTGTTTCAGTGAGAGTGTTTCAGCGAGTGTGTGTTTCAGTGAGAGTGTGTTTCAGCGAGTGTGTGTGTTTCAGCGAGTGTGTGTGTTTCAGTGAGTGTGTTTCAGCGAGAGTGTGTTTCAGCAAGAGTGTGTTTCAGCAAGAGTGTGTTTCAGTGAGTGTGTGTTTCAGTGAGTGTGTGTTTCAGTGAGAGTGTGTTTCGGTGAGAGTGTGTTTCAGTGAGTGTGTTTCAGTGAGTGTGTTTCAGTGAGAGTGTGTTTCAGTGAGTGTGTTTCAGTGAGAATGTGTTTCAGCGAGTGTGTGTTTCAGCGAGTGTGTTTCAGTGAGTGTGTTACAGTGAGAGTGTGTTTCAGTGAATGTGTGTTACAGTGAGAGTGTGTTTCAGTGAGTGTGTGTTTCAGTGAGAGTGTGTTTCAGTGAGTGTGTGTTTCAGTGAGAGTGTGTTTCAGCGAGTGTGTGTTTCAGCGAGTGTGTTTCAGTGAGTGTGTGTTTCAGTGATTGTGTGTTTCAGTGATTGTGTGTTTCAGTGAGAGTGTGTTTCAGTGAGAGTGTGTTTCAGTGATTGTGTGTGTCAGTGAGTGTGTGTTTCAGTGAGAGTGTGTTTCAGTGAGAGTGTGTGAGAGTGTGTTTCAGTGAGAGTGTGTTTCAACGAGTGTGTGTGTTTCAGTGAGAGTGTGTGTTTCAGTGAGTGTGTGTTTCAGTGAGTGTGTGTGTTTCAGTGAGTGTGTGTTTCAGTGAGTGTGTGTGTTTCAGTGAGAGTGTGTTTCAGTGAGTGTGTGTTTCAGTGAGTGTGTGTTTCGGTGAGTGTGTGTTTCGGTGAGTGTGTGTTTCAGCGAGTGTGTGTTTCAGCGAGTGTGTGTGTTTCAGTGAGTGTGTGTTTCAGTGAGAGTGTTTCAGCGAGTGTGTGTTTCAGTGAGAGTGTGTTTCAGCGAGTGTGTGTGTTTCAGCGAGTGTGTGTGTTTCAGTGAGTGTGTTTCAGCGAGAGTGTGTTTCAGCAAGAGTGTGTTTCAGTGAGTGTGTGTTTCAGTGAGAGTGTGTTTCAGTGAGAGTGTGTTTCAGTGAGAGTGTGTTTCAGTGAGTGTGTTTCAGCGAGTGTGTTTCAGTGAGAGTGTGTTTCAGTGAGTGTGTGTTTCAGTGAGTGTGTGTTTCAGTGAGAGTGTGTTTCAGTGAGAGTGTGTTTCAGTGAGAGTGTGTTTCAGTGAGTGTGTTTCAGTGAGTGTGTTTCAGTGAGAGTGTTTCAGCGAGTGTGTGTTTCAGTGAGAGTGTGTTTCAGCGAGTGTGTGTGTTTCAGCGAGTGTGTGTGTTTCAGTGAGTGTGTTTCAGCGAGAGTGTGTTTCAGCAAGAGTGTGTTTCAGTGAGAGTGTGTTTCAGTGAGTGTGTGTTTCAGTGAGTGTGTGTTTCAGTGAGAGTGTGTTTCGGTGAGAGTGTGTTTCAGTGAGTGTGTGTTTCAGTGAGAGTGTGTTTCAGTGAGAGTGTGTTTCAGTGAGTGTGTTTCAGTGAGTGTGTGTTTCAGTGAGAGTGTGTTTCAGTGAGTGTGTTTCAGTGAGAGTGTGTTTCAGTGAGTGTGTTTCAGTGAGAATGTGTTTCAGCGAGTGTGTGTTTCAGCGAGTGTGTTTCAGTGAGTGTGTGTTACAGTGAGAGTGTGTTTCAGTGAGTGTGTGTTACAGTGAGAGTGTGTTTCAGTGAGTGTGTGTTTCAGTGAGAGTGTGTTTCAGTGAGTGTGTGTTTCAGTGAGAGTGTGTTTCAGCGAGTGTGTGTTTCAGCGAGTGTGTTTCAGTGAGTGTGTGTTTCAGTGATTGTGTGTTTCAGTGATTGTGTGTTTCAGTGAGAGTGTGTTTCAGTGATTGTGTGTTTCAGTGAGTGTGTGTTCGGATGCAGTTCCAAACGCTTCCACTAGAGGAACTTCGTCTCCCATTCGTTTCCAATCCGCTCATTTCTGACCGTGAGGAGCACAAGACTATTTTTACAGGACCATTTACCCTGTTCCAATCATGTCCATGATTTTTTGGTGTGTGTTCACACATCAAGTGCCAAAACCTTCGTACCATTCCAATGAAGAAAAAAATTCTTCAACAAAAAACAAATGTTACATTTCTTTAGACCAAAGAGCACCACATCACAGCATGAAACCTGTTCTAGCAGAGCCCAAAACACAATCAAAGGCATAATATTGGCTCTTTAAGTGTGTAGGAAACAACACAGCATAAACACTAGTGTAAATGATGTATCTGGCAAGCTGGCTCATCCACACTGACACGCCGGAAAACACTAGTGTGGACGGAGAGCGTTTTTAAATGATAACGCTGTTTTCAAATGTATCCGGATTAATGTAGCCGTAGCCTGAGTGTGTAGGGAATAACCCTGAATGAACACTAGTGTGTGAATGCTGTACCCTAACGCAATTGTGAGTTTATATCTTGCAATTCTGACTTTATATCACCGATTCTGACTTTATAATGCTGTACCTGGCAGGCTTGTGGACACGTTGACCTGTGTGTGTTTAAGTGTGTGTTTAAGAGTGTGTGAACGCTGTACCTGGCAGGCTTGTGGACACGTTGACCTGTGTGTGTTTAAGTGTGTGTTTAAGTGTGTGTGAATGCTGTACCTGGCAGGCTTGTGGACACGTTGACCTGTGTGTGTTTAAGTGTGTGTTTAAGTGTGTGTTTAAGTGTGTGTTTAAGTGTGTGTGAATGCTGTACCTGGCAGGCTGGTGGACACGTTGACCTGTGTGTAGAAGCGTTTGTTGGGCAGCAGCTCTGAGACGCCGTTGCGAGCCTCGACGCTGAAGGAGTAGTTGGAGTTGGGCAGCAGGTTCACGAGGGTCACGGTTCTCTCGGTCAGGCCGCTCTGCTGCGGGACGAAGCCCACGCTGGATCCACACGGCTCACACTGGACCCTCGGGGCCCTCGGGGGCCCGACACACCGGCGGCAGCCCACGCTGTAGCTCAGGTCCCCGCGGCCCCCAGAGTCACTGGGACCGGCCCAGTCCAGCACCAGCGTCGACTGTTTCAGTGTGAAGACCAGATCCCGAGGAGGAGACGGAGGACCTGCGGGACGAGATTACAGTGAATAAAGGAAGAACTTGTTGAGCTTGATTACAATAAAAATACTGAAATGTTCATTACCAGCAAAAATGTTGAAATAAGGTGAAATTAAAGAAACTGTATTGAATGAGTGGATTCTGGAATCTAATGAGTGATTATAATCAAGGTATTAATCAATATTTTTCCTTTCTAAATATCACATGAGTTGAATGACTTCTCTAGGCTTATGAGATTTTACTTAGTTATAGAAGTTACCAGTGTGATTACTGACATGTTCTGTATTCAACACCTGAGAGGTGACTGAGGGTCTGACCCATGATAGGAATACAGTAACAGCGCTTGCTCATTTAGCCCGGCTTTCAGAAATGAAATATGGACTCGTTTTGTTTGAGAAAGGTCTTCAACGTGTTAAAATATATATAAATATATATTTTCTTATAAGGTGAAATTATTTATTAGGTGAAATAAGAGATTGTATCCTACTAGCAGGAAGATACATTGATGCCTGTCTCAAGATCATGATGATTGGAAATGCTTTGGCAATACATTGAAAAAATTGTCATGCCAATAAAGCACATTTTGAATTGAACTGAACTGATTAGTGCGCAATAAATGGTGCTTGTTGAGCTTGATTACAATAAAAATACTGAATGTTCATTACCACCAAAAAAAAAAAAAAAGAAAAAGAAAAAGATACTCTAATTAACATGATGATAATTACCCCTCAATAAACTAATTATTTTAAATAATTTAACCCAATTAGATACAACTGGGTGAAGCTTAACAGAGCTTGAGGCTTAAAATCACTTGAGAGGAAATGAACGCAGGCCATGGAAGAGAGAGAGAGAGAGAGAGAGAGAGAGAGAGAGAGAGAGAGAGAGAGAGAGAGAGAGAGAGAGAGAGAGAGAGAGAGAGAGAGAGAGAGAGGAATGTCTGTAATGCAGAAGGGGACTGTAAATTGACAGAATTGAATCGGATGAAGTAATTGCTGCTGTTCTGTATGTTCTGTTGACTCGGGTCGAGCGGGTCGAGGATGGAGACCAGCGTCTATAATGTCGTCTGTCAAACAAGAATCTTTCAGCAGCAGAAGACATCTAAATGTCACCAGAGCTTTAAGATACTCATCGTCAGCTCAGACCAGGAGCACTACAAGTGCAGACGCTGCCCTTACACACACACACACGCACACACACACACACACACACACACACACACACACACACACACACACACACACACACACACACACACACACACACACACACACACACACACACACACACACACACACACACTCTCACTCTCACACTCACACTCACACTCACACTCACACTCAGAGTGAGTGTGATTGTGAGTGAGTGTGAGTAAGTGTGATTGTGAGTGAGTAGTAAAAGAATAGTAAAATAAATAAATAAATAATAATTTCTGGTGCATGCATGTGTTTAGTTTTCATTTTGAGATCAAGGTGATTGAAGAGAGCCGTATGTCTCATAAATGCAGCAGATAATAATGAAAGTGTAATACAAACGCTGAAGCGGTGTGTGTGTGTGTGTGTGTACAGAATGATTTAAGTGCAAGAAGCATTGTTTTATTAAAGGCTCTGAAGGATTATGCAACGGGGTCCACGTGTGGCCATGAGCGCTGGGAACAGCTGCAGTCAGGATATATCACCACACACACACACACACACACACACACACACACACACACACACAACCACACAGGCATCCACTTAATGTCTCCTCCTTTCAATTCTGTCAATTTACAGTCTCTTTCTGCATTACAGACATTCCTCCCTCTCTCTCTCTCTCTCTCTCTCTCTCTCTCTCTCTCTCTCTCTCTCTCTCTCTCTCTCTCTCTCTCTCTCTCTCTCTCCCTCTCTCTCTCTCTCTCTCTCTCTCTCTCCCTCTCTCTCTCTCTCTCTCTCTCTCTCTCTCTCTCTAATAAACTGTAGGCTTGTGCTCATAAGAGGGACTGTAGAATCTATAATTAACACTATCACAGGCTCTTTCTCTGCCTTCTATACCAGCAGCCTAATCAATACAGTATGGAGTAAATAAAAGTCATAAGCAGTCAGAGACTCATTCAGCCCAGAATAAACAGCTGGTCACACAAGAACTGAAAGGTTAAGTGTGTGATTTCTGTAGCACTAAAGCCACTAAACAAAACTGCAAAAAAGAATGATTCTTCTGGAAATGGTTTTTCATTGGTCAGCACACATTAGCCCCGCCCTAAACTCACACCATTGGCTGAGCTGATGCTGCTGTGATTCTTTTCAGTGAAATCCACATAATCCAATCCAATAATGGATAATAATTCTCTAGCACATTAAGGCAGAATAGGATAAAATATTTTAACAGCAAAAAGTTACATGCTTTAAATGAAAGCATATGTAATATATATAAATATAATATATACTGCATATATAACATTATATTTAACTTTTTTTTTTTTGTTAAATGTTCGTGTGTCGGTCAAAAAATACCGGAATATTTTTTATTTCAATTAAACTAATGTACTATATTTTAGTTTGATAATGTTTTTTATTTAATATTTTTTATTTTTAGGGGATTTTATGGCACTAAATTATATTTGCGCTGTATTTATAATCCATTTATTCACTTTTTGAGCATAGACCTGAAAATAACATTTCCAACTTAAACTGTGGTAAATCTCGAACGCTTTAGAGCAACAGACTGAAGTTTGATCTCTTTTTAAAGATGACACTTGGCAGATTATTGCTGAAGTGAAGAAAGTTTTAAAAAGTGAATACAGAATTTTACGTTTATTATGAAAAATTTGCAAAAATACTAATTTACATTTTTATATGAAATGTATATTTTCAAAAACATGTTTTACTCTAAAACCGAGAAAATCAAAGCCATAAATCTGAGCCCAAAATTTTAGCCTGATATCTCAAAAAAAATATCTTTCAGTGAGATGTTCGGCTGCAGTACCAAACGCTTCCACTAGAGGAAATTCGTCTCCCATTCGTTTCCAATGCGCACATTTCTGACTGTGAGGAGCACAAGTGCAACTATTTTTACAGGACCATTTAACCTGTTCCAATCATGTCCATGTTTTTTTTGTGTTCACACAAGTCAAGTCAAGTCAAGTCAAGTTTATTTATATAGCGCTTTTCACAACATAGGTTGTATCAAAGCAGCTTCACAGTAATAAATTAAAACAATACATCAATGTTTGTTTCTAGTGGAACGTCCACATTTGGTAATGCTGATCAATAGTATCGTTGATTGATTAATTAAATAAAATATCCCCAAATATCCCCAACTGAGCAAGCCAAAGGCAACAGTGGCAAGGAACCGAAGAACTCCATCAGGTGACCTAATGGAGAAAAAAAAACCTTGGGAGAACCCAGGCTCAGTCGGGGGCCAGTTCTCCTCTGGCGTTTATGAACTAGAGGTCGGATTTAACTGTAAGATTAAAAGTATTATATGAATGCCTGGCTGAAGAGATGCGTCTTTAATCTAGTTTTAAACTGGGAGAGCGAGTCTGAGCAACGAACAGTATCAGGAAGACTATTCCAGAGTTTTGGAGCTAAATGTGAAAATGCTCTCCCTCCTTTGGTGGATCTGGATATCCTAGGTATGACCAAAAGCCTCGAATTTAGTGATCTTAAAGAGCGCGATGGATTATAGGGCGATAGAAGGTCCGTTAAATAGACTGGAGCTAAGCCGTTTAGGGCTTTATAAGTCAGTAGCAATACCTTGTAATTAATACGGAACTTTATAGGTAACCAATGTAGTGATGATAAAATTGGTGTTATATGATCATATTTTCTTGATCTAGTAAGAACTCTAGCGGCTGCATTTTGGACTAACTGTAGCTTGTTTATTGAGGATGCAGGACAACCGGCTAATAAAGCATTACAGTAATCTAGTCTCGAGGTCATGAATGCATGAACTAACTTTTCTGCATCAGAAACTGATAGCATGTTACGTAGCTTAGCAATGTTTCTAAGGTGGAAAAAGGCTGTTTTTGTAACATATGAAATATGATTTTCAAAAGACAGGTTGCAGTCTAGTAGAACACCCAGGTCTTTTACTGTAGAGGATAAAGTAACAGGACATCCTACTATGTTAAAGTTGTAGTGTGAGAGGTTTTGTGGGCGGTTTTTTGAACCGATGATTAATACCTCTGTCTTGTCTGGATTTAATAAAAGAAAATTGCGCGTCATCCAATCTTTTATATCTTTAACACACTCTGTCAATTTGGATAATTTAGCGTTTTCATCTGGCCGTGATGAAATATAGATTTGAGTGTCATCAGCATAACAATGGAAACTAATTCCATGTTTCCTTATAATATTTCCAAGTGGCAGCATATATATTGAGAATAATAGAGGGCCTAACACAGATCCCTGCGGCACTCCATAGTTCACTGGAGTTATGATCGATTTTTCTCCATTTAAAGGAGACATATCATGCTTTTAAATTGTTCCTTTTTACATATAAATCATATATTTGTAGTCTATATAAAGCGGAATTGCAATGCTTGGGTCTGAATTCCTCATTATTATAGCTCCACAGGCCCCTTTTTTACCCCTTTTCTGATGTGCTTCTGAGAGCAACTCGTTTTGGTGCGGTCTCTTTAAATAATATTGAGACACTTCATACCCCGCCCCCTCTCTACGTTGCAGAGGTTTAACTCCACCCCTTTTTGTAGTTTGATAGCAGAGATACGATTATCTAGTGGCACAGAAACTTTTTATTCACACGTTATTAACAAAATGTCAACAACGGAAGACTTGTCCAGCCAGCCTTACATGTTCGAGCCAGAGTCGGAGCCGGAGCGAGATGAAAATGAAGACGACGAACCTGCAGAACAACGTCTTCATATGGATGTATCGCAATGGTGTGTTACTGTATTTACACATGAAACTTTGGTCTTCCGACCTTTTACCACCGTGACGATTTATTTTGATTAATAAGTGCGAGGGAGAGAGAGCAAGACAGCGTCTAGTTTGGAGACGGTGATGTCTTGTTTACACTTTCGCCTGGCTCTGAAGAGAGGGAGAGTGCGTGCGCGACCGGGTCTCTCTCTCTCTGCTCGTTCTTTCAGTCAAACATGCGCCCTGTCACAAGCGCGGCAGTTCATCTACATTAGACGGTGTAATGAAGCGTGTGGGTTACTACAAAAAACAACCGAACATTTTAACTTACCCTCTCGTAACTTCTGCATCTTTTAGCTTGGACTACAAAATTGCAGCGAGAAATAATAATGGCGGATTGCTCGAAGTGTTGGGCCGGAAGTCAATGTCCTTATTTGGCAGTTCCGCTGCAAATACTGTGACGTGATAGTTCAAAAAACGTCATAGATAACAGAAAAATCGGAACAGGTTGAAAAATATGACCAAAACAGAATATAAAGATATCAACGAAGCACCTGAAGAGAATAATTTAAACTTTTCTGTACTTCTAAACACTCCAAATATACAACAAAATGCATTTAAGGGCTAAAAAAGTGCATTTAGCATGATATGTCCCCTTTAAATAAACAAAATGGTAGCGGTCAGATAAATACGATCCAAACCAGCTTAATGCTTGTCCTTGAACACCAGTATAATTTTGTAGTCGATCTAAGAGTATTGTGTGATCTATAGTATCGAACGCAGCACTAAGATCAAGTAAAACTAGTATTGAGATACAGCCTTGGTCAGAAGCTAAAAGTAAATCATTTGTGCCAAAACCTTTACCAAGTTTCGTACCATTCCGATGAAGATTTTTTTTTTTTTTTTAAATGACTGTAAATTTTTTCGAAGAGCACCAGTCATTGGGACTGGCTCTGGGACACTGATGCACACATAAGCATTGACATGCAGCCTTACGAGTGCAGGGTGCGGACGGAGGGTCCAGAGGGGTCCTGAAGTGATCGTCCTCACACACACACACCACAGAGCCTTCTTCGTCAGACTTGCTGTTCGCTGGACACGGGAAACACTCCTGCTGTCGAGAAGACATCTTATACGTGCCCGGAGGACAGGCTGGAGAGAGAAACACACAGACCCGTCACAACAAAACCTGAAGCTCATAGAAGAACTCAATGCAGGCCTGAAAAATGCCATCGCTTATAACCTGAGGCCAGAACAGGTTAGATGGCTTCAGACCTTATTAGCCAACATGAAAAAGAACCACTTGGGAGCATAATACGCTAGTGGAGAACTGAGCCTCTGGTCACTAAAGCCTTTTTAACTAATGAGGTTTATATTACACATGATTAAGGGGCTATTTGTTGCCTTTCTGAACAGTAAGTGATGGAAGCTCACACTCGTGAAATAGCCGAGGAGACACTCGTGCAACAGTGAAACGCAATGTTCAATATGGCCGCTGTAGGAAAGAAAAGTAAGTCTTGCATCGTAGTGAGTGTAAGGATGTGTAACTCAGTCATCTCATTCTCACTGATAAAAACAACACCCGGGGTTCACTAGACCAAACTTAAAAAATTAAAAAGTATAAAATTACAATTTGTCTGTTACTTGCAAAACAATAATAATACTAATTTTTAAAAAATCTGCATATAATGGAGAAAGTTGCCTTTTAGAACCAGATGGTGTTGTTACAGCCTCTACCAGCAGGTGCTAACCAGATCATGCTAACTGGGTTATGCTAACTGGGTTATGCTAACCAGCAAATCACTGATCCCTGTAAAAGGTGCTATACTTGTATGCAAATTTTCCAAGGTCATTGTCAAGGCAGATGTTGAGAGTATAATTTATAAATCCTTACACTCAGCAACATCCATCCATCCATTCATTTGCCAATCCCCCAATTTCATTTTGAGTCATTATACAATCCCTTCATCATTGCCTCAATGCACTGACAGGATCATAAAAACAACTCTCTGGAAAACATGCAGTGAATATGCACATGGATACACAGAGATGCACACACGCACAAAGTGACCCAAGCAGCAAACACACACACACACACACACACACACACTCCTGTTTTCCAGCGGGGCAAGCAAAATCCGATAGACAATGGGAAAAACGCAAAATGGAATATGGAATATAAAAGCACACATAATTCAAAACACATACACAGATACACACCAAAACACAAGCACGTCTTAAGAGTATGAAATGTGAAAGCGAAGCTCATGGCTTGTCAGGGTTAATTCCTGCAAACAGCTCTGATAAAATGTGTGTTATCACACCTGTGTTTGTTTTTGCTGCTGTCTTTACAACTCGACTGTAATGTGTTTCACTGCTGCTGGAGGACTGTGGCGCAAACAGCTGAAGCCAAACACACTGAAGGGAATGAGATCACAACCCATATCTGCTGACATTACACACAAATCCCAGGGTCTCGAAATTAATTGTCCAATTCCACAACAGACCAGCTGACTAAATGTGGATCAATCATCTAATGTGACATCAGCAGGGGTTGATTAACAGAAACCAGTGAGATGATTGGCTCTATTCTGCCATGAGGAACTATAATGCAGATTGAGAGAAAACTAAGATAACCAAGATTCTAAATATCTAAAGGGAAAGGAGGCGGTGGATTAAGTTTTCAGATGTAGGAGGTAAAGCATATACAAGTTAGCCATTTTTTAGGGAATTCTCTGCCTAATTTTATATCTGGTTT
Source organism: Squalius cephalus (assembly GCA_022829025.1). Lineage (NCBI taxonomy): Eukaryota > Metazoa > Chordata > Actinopteri > Cypriniformes > Leuciscidae > Squalius > Squalius cephalus. The sequence goes on from CM040802.1 coordinate 715,795, forward strand.
TATTATCTGAAATTATGCATCATTTTAACTCTAATGGAGAACAAACAAATCATTTAAATTTGTTCATTTAGCAGGCACTTTTATCCAAAGCAACTTACAAATGAGACTAATAGAAACAGAAGCATTTAATTCAAGACAGAACACAACACAGGTAGTGCGACCGTAACAAATTTCCATGTGAAAGATTAAAATATATCTGCAGAAAGATTTTATAGCAAAAGTTGCTTTTGCAATAACAAAACAAAAACAATACTGGAAATAAAATCTGAAGTCTTTGTCTCTCGCTGACAAATATCTGGTTTTGTGTGAGCAATCAGATTTCGCTGAGGGGACTCTTCATAACCACCCGGCTCCTTCGGACACACATCAATAAATCATAAAGAACGTAATACAGTAAACGTGAGCAATGAATTGTTTCATTGGCGCTCTGACTGGAGGTTTTAATGAATATTAATAAGTCTAAAAAGACGTTTGCTTTGCTCTCCCTCTCTCGTCTCGACACAAATGGCCTTCATTATTTTCTAGCTATAATTCCATGCCGTCTTCTTTTCAAATGTCAGGCTAGATTTGCAAGCAGCTGTCAGCGAATCAATAATTCATGTCATCATATTCAGATCACTGCCTCAATGCTGCTAATTCCAATTTATGAAAGAATCCCTTGCGAATGGAATAAATCCACATAAATGAAGGAGTGAAAGGTCTATTTTAAAGGTCCTGCCTATCATATGCTCTTCATGCTCCTGTCACAATGTAGACCATTGGGTTTAAATGAGCAATAATAACCGTTCAGGTGAACCACAAAAACTCTGCATTCTGTAACAGTGATTATAGTGACTTTGATATGGCCTCTGCATTAATCAGAGCCACAAAAGCTTCTTTTTTTTTTTCAAATCTCAAATGTCACAAACAATCACCTTCAGTGGTCTGGTAACAGCAGCAAAATTAAAATATAATTGGGAACAGATATTCATAGAGATTTGTGTGTGGGCTCTAACCACACACCTGAAACACCCATAACAACATCCTAGCTTTGCGCAGGTAAAATCACTCACATTTTCACATTTCCCCCAGTTATGGTTTACATGGCAGCCATAAATGGCTTAAACTGGACATAGAGTCCCTTTCAGAGGGATTTAGAGAGAGACGAAGGACAGACTCTTTCTCTTCATGTCCATCACATTCATTCTGATATCTCTGATCCTCTTAACACACCTCACCATTTTCCTTCACTCTTCTTTTTTCTTTTTATCCCACTCTTATCCTCTTTCTCAGTCTCTTTCACTCCCTCCCATTTTCTCCATCTCTCCCCCCAAATCCTTCTTCTCAGACTCTCACATTCAATGCAGCTTATCACTACCAACAGAACAATAGAAAAACCACGGACAAGAGTCAGAATTAGTGGACATTACGCAGCTCAGCCTTAATCCTAATCAGGACAGGAATAATTTGAGCTCTGCCTCGTGGGGCTTGAATCCCAGCCTCCCACTCACTTCCACTGATCAATCCTCATCAATGCACTTCTCTTATTAACACACAGATCTGCTATGGCTCAAATCAACGATCACCCTTGCTCACAGTCTTGGACTTTTTGGACATTCACACTTTTCTTGCATTAGAGTTCTGTCAACCCTTGTTGGTTTGCCTGCTTTCTTCATCAACAGATCTTGCACTGTGTTCTCCCTTCCTTCCCAATGAAACACATTAGGTCACCCACCTCAAGAGGCTCGGAGCAAAGGATGACATCATCAAAAGCGTCGAACCAGCTAATGTTGGGGCTTTGTTTGCTCCCTGTCAACTCTGATGGATGGTTTCCATTTAGCCAAGTATGGAGGAGATTTGTAAATGTCCAGAGCTGAGCCTGAGCCCGAGCCCCTGATGGAGAGGCACAACGCTGAGCAGATCCGAGAGGAGTCAGGCATCGCTACATGTGTGCACAACCATCTCCTGTCACCAGAACTCGAGAATTCAGGTCATTGCGTTTACAGATCATAGACCACTTCATGTGTAATTTCTCACAGAAGGTCCTGGGGAACCTCGTTACAGAAATAGAACTACATAAAGTGTGTGAGAGATTTGGCATAGTGATATGAAGAGGGAAAAGGGTGGATAAGAAAAGTAAATTGAGAAGGAAGGAAAGACGAAAGGAAGGAAATGAAAAATACAGATGGAAGGAAAATGAAACAGGAGAAAAGAAGAGAAAGTGGGAGGGAAGGAACAAAGGAAGTGGGAAACAAGGAAAGATGGAGAGAGTAAAGGAAGGAAAAAAGGAAGGACAGATGTAACAAATGTAGGAAGGAAAAAGATGGAAAGAGGAGACGGGAAGAAAAAATTGGAAAAGTGAGTGGTAAGGAAGTTGAAGGTAATGAACCAAGGAATGGGAAAACAGAAAATAAAGAGGAAAAGTTGAAAGGAAGAGAAAAAGTGGGGGAGATAAAGGAGGAAGAAAAGAAGGAAGAATAGAAGGAAGGCAGGCAGGAAGGAAATTAAAATACAGATGGAAAGAAAGATGGAAGGAAAATGAAACAGGAAAAGAGGAGGAAGTGGGATGGAAGGAACAAAGGAACTGGAAACAAGGAAAGAGTGGAAGAAGGAAGGAAGGACAAATGTAAAGAAAGTTGGAAGGAAAAAAATCAATGGAAGAAAAGGAAGGTAAGATGAAGGAAGAGGGGGGAAGGAAAAAGAAAGGAAAAGGGAGTAGTAAGGATAAAGAAGAGGAAAGGTTGGAAAGAAAGGAAAAAGTGGGGAAAGTACAAAAAGGAAAAGAAAATGAAAGCAGACAGGAAGGAAAAGCAAAAAGGCATTAAGGAAGATTGAAAGATGGACGAACAAAAGCAAGAAAGGAAAGACTTAAAAGAAAGGAAAGTTTAGGCGGGGGGGGATGGATGCTGAAGGAAGGAGGATGGAAAAGAGGCAAGCAAAGAAAATGAAGTGTGCCAATGCAACATTAAATAAGCGTACTAATGTGTCGAGGTGTTTCTGTGCGAGTGAGACAGAAACTCTTGTCGGCATCACTTTTGCTCCTGCAAACAGCAGGGTAGCGTTTCACAGTGGGGAGACGGCACTGGTGAAATTGATTTCCTGTAGGCTTTCAGTGACATTACCTCTGTCCCCTCAAACCCCAATCTCAACACGCCTATATCCACGTCTGCCTGATCTCAGAAAGCAAGCTATCAGCTTTCCCTCATTAGGCTGGGAGAGAGGGATGAGATAGGAAAGCAGAGAGGAAGGAGAGAGAGTCCTGTCCATTTGCATTCTAAACCCATCAGGCGGGTGTCAATGGGTATGTTTGCATCTGAATGTCAAAGCAATTTCAGGTGCGGCACTCAAGGAATTGAGAGAGATGGAAAAGAAAAAATAAGTAAAAGCTCGTTTCTGAATCACTGAAGGGTGTCCGACTGATGAGGGTGCTGGGTTTGGAGAATGAGAGCGGGGTTGCGAATGAGATGCAGGCAAATTTGCAACATCTCTCAGAAATATCTAAGCACGACAGGTTGGGCACATTTGCAGTCTCAAACAAACACCGCTCCTTATTGTTAGCTCAGGTAATGGATACCTCTTTTTTCATTCTCCCCTTTCGCTTTCAGGCCGTGAGGCTCAGCTTGAACATTAAGTGATAAAGCAAAGTGGAAAAGAAGTCATTCCTCAAAGTTTTTCAGACGCTACCAATCGAGAATCTGAATGTCTTACATTACAAATTGCTGTGAAGTGTCCAAACGTTTCCGTCTTAACTGGTTAATCAGCAGCAAAACCCAACAATTTAATCATAATACAAAAGATTAGAGGCGTGTTTGTTGATTGATTTCCATTTTTTGAAGACAAATGGATGTCTGGAGGCTGGTCACATTTTCCATTATCAATGGCGTAGAGGTCAGGAACGATAATGGGAAGAGGAAAAATGGGTAAAGATAGAAAAGGGGAGAAAAGGAAAAAGGGGGAAAGATAGCAGAGGAAACGAAAGCAAGGAAGGAAAAGAAAGGGATTCTTATGGACCAAGCCAAGACTCATGGAAAATGTTCACGTTTATGAGAAAATACAGTGATGGTAGCACCTCTGACATTTGACCTTAGTGCCAAAGTTGAAAAGGGGGGTAAGAAAGAAGGTAGCAAAATAGATGATAGAGGAAGCGGGAGAAAGCGTAGGCCAGGGATGTAGACCAGGGGTGCCCAGATCCGGGCCACATGTGGTACATGTGGATTCAACCGGTCCCAGATGTGGGCCGGATCTGGGCCAACACTATGGTGCTGTCTGGGATAAAATACCCAGTGACCTCTAATCAAAACTGTAGTGCCTCTGACCTTACTCTACCTAAGGGGAAAATGGGGGAAGGAATGAAAAAGGAAGGGATTGAGGGTGAACGTATTGATCATGCCAAGAAACATGGTTATGAAAAGATCCAAAACTGTAGCGCCTCTGACCTTAGTGCCTCAGAGTCGTTAATGCAATTGACCACGAAAATAACAGGGTGGTCCACCTTTGGAAATCGAAGGGAGTAAATGATTGGGAAGACATGACAGGATCGATGGCAAGGGTAGGTGGACACTGGTGGGTCTGTAAAGGTTTTAAAGGTCAAGGTGACCCTCGTTGAGAGATGAGAGGCTCAGTTGAAGATGAATGGATGTACAGGGCAGGAGGTCATGAAGGGTAATTAACGGTGAGCCTGAAGGATCTGGAATTGGCTTCTAGGGAAAAAGCAAAGCGTCAGCATACATAAATGCCTATAAGATGACAAACACTCACTAGCTCTGCAGACACAAAAACGTGTGACCCTCCAGAAGTGCAAGAATTAACCGGGTTCGTCAGTCTGGCGTTTGCATAAAAAATGAGGCAGAAACACAATCAAGGCCACAATTAAGCTGTGAAGGTAAAAAGGCTTGTGACCTTGTTGTGTAATTAACAGCTTCTTCTTTCATTAGTTTTTCTCTTTTTTTGAGGTCCCCATTTTAATTAAGACACAGGATGCTGTCGGGAGGAGTTGAAAGGGAAGTCGAGACATTGCTAAAATGGGGAAAATGAGAATTAGAGCTCGAGGTGCAGCTGCGACGAGGAACGGGGGAGCGAGAGAAGATGAGAGAAGAGAAGACAGACAAAGCCTGAGATTATGATTACAGGGAGGAGGAGGAGGAGGAGGAGGAACACAAAGAACCAAACAAGCGTTTACAGACACTAAAGGAATGGGGAAAAGCTAAGGAGCGCCACTAATTGAAATGTTTGACTTTTTACCCTTAAAAAATCAACATCTCTTTTGCATTAATGCAGCGTTTTAAAGTGCCTGTCATTGGAGGGTCTCAATATGGTTTCTTTGTTGGGTTGTGACGGTTGTTGAATGCCTTTTTTATTTCAGCCCTCATCCACCATCAGCTCTGACTCAGAACATTCTGTCACTGCTTCATCTGGGGACACTGTGATTACACAGGATCAATCAAGCAAGTGCACTTCATGATAACCTTCAGATGAAACACAGATGGACATTAAACGCCACAATGCCGCTTGATGAGTCTCTGTGATGCCTGAATGCACAATACATGTAATTAAGATCATATGCATTTTGACACATTTATGGGGCAAATGCTATTAGAATCATAAACTTCAACAGACTGTAAAGTTGCTGTAAGTGAAATCAAGCTTTATCACAACGCTTGTTCAACATTCAGTCATTCTCAAAATACGGTATTTAATAAGATGATTTAAAAATAAAAAAGGTCTCGTATAAAAAAAGGCATCATTACAATCCAATCTATAATAATAAAGTGGTTTAAATCTGAATAGTTTTGAACATTGTTTTTTCTTTTCTTTCAGTTGTCACATTCATTTAATAGAATATGACATTTACAGTTCATTTTGTTTGCCCAGGCAAAGCATTAGTGTAAAGTCTAAATAGTGCGCAAAAAAGCGATTTTTTTGTGTGTTGAAAACATTCAAAACTTTACACATTTTTTAAATCACCATTTTTTGAGAATGACACTACAATTAGTCTGCGTCCGAAATCGCATACTGTCCTAAGTAATAGGGACTTATTTTGAATAAGTAATGACCACTAAAAAAAATATGTTCTATATAGTATGAATGTGTGTAGCATGAATGTAATCTGAAAGTACTACATTCGCCATGTTGTCATCATCATGTGACCTTCAGCGTCAGTGTGTCGTTCATAAATCCTCATGGCCTCATGGGAATCCTAAACATACTTCAGAATCTCATCGGAAGAAGTAAGTCATCCAGGGACTTCTTGCCGACTCTTTTATGAGTGTTGTAGATTCAGACATACTTCTTTTGTCATTGAGTGTCTTTCGCCTACTATACAGTAGGGAAGTATGTGAATTCTGATGCAGCCTTAGTGTGCAGCAAGCCTCCTAAAACTTAAAGCATCATGGCGTAATCAAATATCCATAAAATCAAGAGTAAAATGTATGAACGATGGAAATCGTCCACTTTTGCATGCTTTTACCAATCCCTAACAAACTACTTTACCCAAGACAATTTACTGCATACTTGTAGGGGCATTCCCCATAGAGTAACCTGGGACAAAATGTCTTGTTCAAGGATGACAGTTCAACGATTCTTCAGACAAACCACATCCTTATCCGCTAGGCTACACCAGCCTTGCATTTATATGGATTTTTACAACACTGCTTTCACAAAACTGTAGAAAAAAACGTCTGGCATGGCTCTACAACAGCGTTTGTAACTCAGTGCATTAAAGACACTGTAGGTCACTAGAACGATGTCCTCTGACAAAAAGTGAACACTCAAGTACAATATCCAGTACACTGCTCAAACTGTGCATAAAGACTCGGACAGAATGTGTTTTCGCCTCTTCCACGCCAGCTCTGAGGTGGTGTTGGGTTGTTCACACACACCAGATGGGTTTGGAGTGTGTGTGGGTGTATCTATTGATTTCTCCTGGCCTGCGGTCTTCAAGTGCTTCTCTTCCTCCTCTCGATCCAGACTCGCTCCCGTCTAAGGTCTCCATCGCTCTTGGCAAACGCTGGAGCTGTAACCCGCCAGACTAAGCCAAGTGTCCTCCGAAACCACCTCTCTGGATAATGGACTTTACAAGAAACATTGTGTAGGATGTTTGTAATCACCAGAGATTCAGTATGGACGTTTGTAAAGATCATCAGCTTGGCATATGCTTCTATATTTTGCTTCCTCCCTCGACTGCAACGTGTTTTCCTGCACTAGAGTTAAAGATACAGGCTGGTGAAAGTAAGCTTGTAGATTCACACTATCGGCATGTCTGAGCAAGTCATTGAATAGGAGGGATACAAGTTACTAAATAGACACCACCAAAAAGTTAAAACATTGCAAAGGCTGTTTTATGGTATCTTCATGTTTGTGCTTGTTTCTGGGAAATGCATGACAAATGAACACAAGGAATATCAAACATCTGTCAGCTGCAGACTAAATCTGACTTTCATCAGCTAGCGTTGCTTAAAGAGAGAAACACACAGAAGAGAACCATGGCAGAAACTTTCATTAATTCGCATTTGCCCGTCACCTCTTCCATCTCTCCTTCCATACCACGTTTTTGTTGCTAAGAGTAAACGAGTGCAAGCAACCTATCACCAAGCTTCATCAGCGCTGCGAGAGCCGGTGCTGTGCCAAGTGAATCTGCACGCTCCCAAAGAATCAATAGCTTGTTTTTAATGGAGAAATCCTGGAGCGCTGCAGAAAGGCAAACAGAGGCGCGTTCAGACGTTAGCGCTGCGGTCGGAGACACACACCAGTGAGTCTGACGCTGTTGAGACCGTAGTTATGAGCGAAGTCCCACCGGTGTTAGAAAACTCTCCGTCAAACTTCAGACTCACACAGAGAGGAAGATGTTCCTGAGGAACGAGAGGAACGAGAGGAGACGAGTCTGAGGAACTCGATGCTTCACTGGCTTTTACAAAAGGAATACTAATATCTTGAATAACTAATGGGAATTAAAATGATATAAACTACTGATTTTAGTCTCTTCTGCTCACCAAAGCTGCATTTATTTGATCAAAAATACAGTAAAAACAGTGAAATATTATTCCAGTGTAAATCATCTGTTTTCTATGTGAATATACAGTAAAGTGTAATTTATTCCTGTGATCAAAGCTGAATTTTCAGCATCAGTCTTCAGTGTCACATGATCCTTCAGAAATCAGTCTATTATGATGATTTGATGATCAAGAAACATTTATGATTATTATCAGTGTTGAAAACAGCTGTGATGCTGTGATTTTTCAAAACAAATCCTGTCACTCCTGTCACTTTTAACCAATTTAATGCATCCTTGCAAAATAAAAGTAATCTAACTTTCCAAAATGAGTGTATGTATATATAATTAAATATAATTGAATACATATTACCTAAAAAATATTATTATTGAATTTACTGATAAATAATATTTAAATACTATTTATAATTAAAAAAAAAAAAAACATACATTATAAGTTCTGTGTTTTTGTCATGTTTTCATCAGTAAATCTTTAACTTTGAATCACATCAACGTAACGGTTGTCTCCCCATGGTCTTAATGAAGAATTTGATATAAAACCATTCTTATAAAAAAAAAAATTTGTAAGAAATTGTGTGTTTCTATACTTACTACATTGCAGCAGATTTTATGAATATGTGGGGTAATGTTCTTTAATTTTGAGGTTGGCTTGTATACAGTATATGGAACTGTTTCTTCCATTGATTGTTTTTTTTTTTTTTACTTTTCTCTTTTTCTTTTTTTTCTGTGGATAGCTATGAACTCTTTTGGGGATATTGAAATTTAAAAAGCTCATTTAATATGTATAAGTTTGTAAAAAAAATGTATGTAAGTGTTCTCTTAATTGAGTTTTGTGTGGGGCTATTAGGCTTTTTTAGACCTAATCAAACTAACTGAAATCACATGGTGGGTCAGTTGATTGTATCCCTTCATCAAATCTTCATCAAATGTGTCCACCATTTGCCTGAGGAAGACCCAGCAGGGTCGAAACGTTGCCTTTATATTAAATATGGGAGTTTAAAGCAGTGTTGCGGACACTACATTTTTTTTTCACTTTAGTAAGTTCCTTTAGTCCTGCTCCTTCCAGACGGTGTGCACACAATTACTGTTGGCCTATAAACTCCCTCACGGGTCATCTCTGATCCTGCGTCATGAATCTTATCAGTGGATTCCTGGTAAATCGCTGAGTTACGGGAAGCATTAAATAAACTATTCATGTCCAGCCTCAGAAGAACAGAGCGTGTGGCCGCTGAAGTCCAGAGAGACGAGACGAGACGAGAGAGGGAGAGAGAGAGAGAGAGAGAGAGAGAGAGAGAGACAGAGAGAGAGAGGGAGAGAGAGAGAGAGAGAGAGAGCACTGAAATGACCAGCTGAGAAAATGACATAAGCTATCCTGCAGTTATCCCTCTCATTCGCACACAGCTCTATCCTTAACAGTGAATTATTCAGAGTGAGGACACTCAGTGTCACAGCCAAAGTGCAGAGAGAGAGAGAGAGAGAGAGAGAGAGAGAGAGAGAGAGAGAGAGAGAGAGAGAGAGAGAGAGAGAGAGAGAGAGAGAGCAAATATAACCTGAGACCGCTTACGATGCACCAGTAATGCTAAATGTGCTGAGAAATCACGGGAATGCAGAGCTGTGTCCTGTACTTATGGGTGAGGGACAGGACAAACACACACACACACACACACATTTACTTAGCTATGTAAATGTGGACTCTCCATGGGCATAATGGTTTTTATACTGTACAAACTGTATATTACATGTAAAACACACACTAACCCTACCCATCACACACACACACACACACACACACACACACACACACACACACACACACACTAACCCTACCCATCACACACACACACACACACACACACACACACACACACACACACACACTAACCCTACCCATCACACACACACACACACACACACACACACACACACACACACACACACACACACACACACACTAACCCTAACCCTAACCCTAAGCCTAACCTAAGCGATCCAGAGGCGTTGCAGAAAGTTGTGTGTTATGGGTAGGTTTAAGCTACCAATAACACACAACTTTCTGCAACGCCTTTGGATCGCTTCATTCTGATAGGGCTCACACACACACACACACACACACACACAGCAGGGGTCACAGACCAGGGCTCAATCAATACATCACCACCCGGCTTAACATGATCGCCTGAATCCAATGGGAAGGGGATAAAACACAGTCTTTAAAGACTTACACGATGTCGGGGACAGATGAGAACGTTAAGTACAAGAGAAAACCTCACAGATTATTAGCGGTGCTTGATAAAGCACAAAATACTCCCAAACCCGAAGTATTAAACACTTCACTGTTCGTGTCACGGACCTTAACATAGAAAGGAATCCTCCAGAACCCTTGCAAACATGATACAAACACTCAGAAACAACATCTACATTAGCAACTTCCACAGTTTCTTCAGAAAAAGTACAAATCTAGTCCAGATGCTGATTTAATATTCAACAATATTATTGATCTCCTGCACTGACTCCATTATATGAGAACTGATCTGAGCTGGACGATGACATCACAGTTTACTCCAGAGCGGATATATATATATATATATATGTATAAATGAACTAAATTAATAACTTTTTTACAACAAAAAAACAACCATCACTGAACTGACTTAAGCTGGACTGCGACGCTGTTTTCTTCTGGAAACAAACTCTGTTGCATTATTTTCCTGTTGTCTCTGTAAAGCTGCTCTGAAACTCTGTATAGTAAAAAGCGCTGTATAAATAAAGCTGACTCCACTTGGTTCTAGTAAAAATGTCTGCCTGTGTCATACACCTTTCAGGAAAAACATCTGTAATCTCTAATACTAATTTAACAAGGCCGACTGTAACTCAAAGAGCCCGTCTGCACAATCCAGCGACCCGCTCTGACACGAGTGTGATCTCTCGCACGGGTAAAGCAGAAGGACTTTCACTTACAGTTTTTATTGTGAGGGCAAAATCGCAAACTGGAAACACAAATCATCATCATCATCTTTTATTGGCAGAATAAATTCATTGTGGCAGTTTAATTTAATGAGCCATTAGTATGTGATTAATTTGATTTGATGCATGTATTTGCCGGCTGTGTTTTTGTAATGTGTTGTTTTTCCCCACTTGTTTCAAGTAAGCGTTTATTCATGCCTGTCAGCGCTAAACAAGTTTGGATTTGCAGCCGTGATGTTTAATTGGATTTGAGAGGGGAAATGAGGGATGTGGTGTGGATTAGAAAGTAGGTGACAGCGTGTGAAAAATAACATTACGAGACAAATACATCCAGTTCTGGATGCTGATTGGTCAATACACAATAAAATACACAGTTATGATGCGCCATTCTATTAAAGGTGACATATTATGCCACCTTTTCACAAGATGTGATATAAATCTCTGGTGTCCCCAGAATGTGTCTGAAATTTCAGCTCAATATACTCCCAGATCATTTCTTATAGCTTGTCAAATTTGCCCCTTCTTAGGTTTGAGCATAAACGCATCATTTTTGTGTGTGTCCCTTTAAATGCAAATGAGCTTTAGCTCCGCCTCCGTCCAGAAGAGGGCGGAGCCTTTACACGAGCTTCAGAAACTCCGGCAATAACAAAACAGGCCAATCTCACTCATCCAGAATCCCAGAATCACCAGTAGCGAGTGCAGCCTTACGGAGAGACTCAGGAAGAGCTTCTGAATGTTAGTGGAGACATTTCTGTAGTTGTTGTGGAGTTACACTGATCATCTCATCATCATGTTTAACTTCTCCACAAGTGTCCACAGTTCCTGAGGTCTTTATAAGACAGCGGTGACATGTTCTGGTCAATAGTGTTCAGTGCTCGTCTGTGCTCAACCACAGTTTCAGGCTTTGCTGGATCTTCTATTGCGTTAGAACTGGTCTCTGTTGGCGCTTGTGGAACCAAATGTTGGCGCAAATGTGTAAACGTGCAGATTAAGGGCCGGTGATATTATAATAAGATCCTCTTCATACGTCAACATGTTTGCAGAGAAAGGCTCACCAAAACACAGTTACTGGGTTTCACTTTTCACGTTTTCTGGGTCGGTAGAAGCACCGGACCCGATTATAGCACTTACACACGGGAAAAGTCAGATTTTCATGATATGTCCCCTTTAAGCAACAGCATACTTCACTCAGAATGTGTCAGGTCTGCTTGTGCTTTCTGATCAAATGTTCACCAATGCCTCGCATGACGCCACATCCATCCAAATGCACAACGCCTGACCTTTCCTCTCCCCCACAAGACCCACTGGTGTGTCACAAACACACCAACATGAACAATAAGCCTCTACATGCCGAGGATAACACGCAGCGGTCAATAAACGACAAGGGGCATTTATTCATCCATCCATCCTGTCTTTTATTTACACCTGGAGTCCATTCAGTGATGCCATTGGCCAGAGGAAGAGTGTCGGACGCTGGTAATTGGAAAGCCGGCCAATTAGATTGATTCTGCAGATGGAAACAAACAAAGGTTGCCAAGCAACAGCAGCCAGAGGTAGTGGGCTCCAATCCATTTGCCATCTTCTTGGCCGAGGACCAGCACATCTACGCCTCGCCATCATCCATCTGCATCGGTCAATCCGTAAGTGAAGTGCAGACGTGGAGGGGAAGCGGCGGCATAAATGAGTTTAGAGAGCGCCGGTGAATCTCTCAGCAGGCTCAGACTCCTCTCCTGGTTTACGGAGCGTGATTTACGGCACAGAGGACGGAGGGAGGCTACACTGTAAAAGAATTATCCTGATTTTAGCGGTAAAAGACTGTAAAAATGTTACGGTGAAAAACTGTTAACTGGTTTCCGTACTATATACAGTGAATAAATGTGATGGATTTAACCGTACATTTTACAGTAAAATACAGTTTTTGGACGTGAAAAAGAACAAATCATTGTATAATTTACAGTGAAAACACGTAAATTGACATTCCCACAATTCCCTGCGTGACACTTCACATTTGATGTATTTTTGTTAAAAAAAACTATAGTTTCGTCTTATCAGTTGAGTACATTAGGGTTTTATGTTACATTTAATGTTGTTAAATGAATGTTTATTAGATTTTTAAAATGCCCTGTGTGTTAGCATGATGGTGTTTAGTGTCTGTGTGTGAATGACTGTGCAGCTTCTATATATTAATATTAACTTTCTTGTGGAAAAGCTGCTTGTGATGAGCTTTGATTGATCATGTGACTCTCATCTCCACTGTGATTGGCGATTGTCAGTGTTACAATTGTACAAAACAGACATTATTATTTCAATAGGTCGGTGAATTAACATTATATCAGATAACGTTTTTTTACTGTAAATATAAGTTAAGTCTGTTAAATCTAAAATGTTGCTACAGTAATTTTTACGGTAAATTTCTGGCAACCACAGCTGCCGTTTCTTTTACCGTAAATTTAACAGATTTTTTTACATTGTATCTAGGGAGTAAAACGGAGAAGTTATGTGTGTGTTTCTGAACTCAGGACATTTGGAGCAACATAACTTGACTCTCACAATCTCAGTTTGCGTTCTCTCCATTTGGTGCAGATTGATTTTAGGGGGTGAACACTTTCGCAGAGAGCGTCGTTCCCCGAGGAGAAGCACAGCAGGAGAGGCGCCTGTACCCGTCTGAGGAATTCATCGGCTAATTGTGTTTGATTGCTTATGGTAAGAAATCAATAGCTTTCAGACACCAGCACAACAAACCATGTAACCCTCAACCTCTCACTGTGTCCCGCGTAAACATACGAGAGATGTCGATAGCTGTGCCTTTAATGGGCCGCGAGCACAATATGAGAGCGGGCAGATCTACTGGCAGACAGTTGGAGGTCAGATGAAGCAGATGAAGAGAAATGAGAAAGAGATACAGTAAGAATGAAAGGTTCTGTGCTCCAAAGTTAATGAAATCCTTCTGCTCTGAACTTGAACTAATGTGAGGACGGTTCTGTAAAACACACTGATCTACGACTGGTTTTACAGGAGCGACTCTCAAAACTGTCCTGTTCATAATCCAGCAAACAGAAGCAGCTTCAAAACACATGATGGATGGATGGATGGATGGATGGATGGATGGATGGATGGACAGAGAATAGTAGAACTATAGGTAGAGAGATAGAAAGAATGGTAGAACAATAGAGATAGAACAATACATAGAACGATAGAACGATAGATAGATAGATAGATAGATAGATAGATAGATAGATAGATAGATAGATAGATAGATAATAACTGAAGTTATTTTCAAGAAACTTGTAATATTTAATAAAATTGTAGTTTACATAGAATGGAATAAAAATTCCAGCTGAAAACTGTGACTGTTGAACTCCTTTGAATTGCAAAACTGTGGACGGCAGCACATATTCATATAGCACATATTCACACAGCACATATTCACACAGCACAGATTCATACAGCACATATTCACACAGCACAGATTCATATAGCACATATTCACACAGCACATATTCATACAGCACAGATTCACACAGCACATATTCATACAGCACAGATTCATATAGCACAGATTCACACAGCACAGATTCACACAGCACATATTCACACAGCACATATTCATACAGCACAGATTCATATAGCACATATTCACACAGCACATATTCACACAGCACATATTCATACATCACATATTCACACAGCACATATTCATACAGCACAGATTCATATAGCACAGATTCACACAGCACAGATTCACACAGCACATATTCATACAGCACATTCACACAGCACAGATTCATATAGCACAGATTCACACAGCACATATTCACACAGCACAGATTCACACAGCACATATTCACACAGCACATATTCACACAGCACAGATTCACACAGCACATATTCATACAGCACATATTCATACAGCACATATTCATACAGCACAGATTCACACAGCACATATTCATACAGCACATATTCATACAGCACAGATTCACACAGCACAGATTCACACAGCACATATTCACACAGCACAGATTCACACAGCACATATTCATACAGCACATATTCATACAGCACAGATTCACACAGCACATATTCACACAGCACATATTCATACAGCACATATTCATACAGCACAGATTCACACAGCACATATTCATAGAGCACATATTCACACATCACAGATTCACACAGCACATATTCACACAGCACATATTCATACATCACATATTCACACAGCACATATTCATACAGCACAGATTCATATAGCACAGATTCACACAGCACATATTCACACAGCACATATTCATACAGCACATATTCATACATCACATATTCACACAGCACATATTCATACAGCACAGATTCATATAGCACAGATTCACACAGCATATATTCACACAGCACATATTCATACAGCACAGATTCATATAGCACAGATTCACACAGCACAGATTCACACAGCACATATTCATACAGCACAGATTCATACAGCACATATTCACACAACACAGATTCACACAGCACATATTCACACAGCACAGATTCATACAGCACAGATTCACACAGCACAGATTCACACAGCACAGATTCACACAGCACATATTCATACAGCACAGATTCATACAGCACATATTCACACAACACAGATTCACACAGCACATATTCACACAGCACAGATTCATACAGCACATATTCATACAGCACAGATTCATACATCACATATTCATACAGCACATATTCACACAGCACAGATTCACACAGCACAGATTCACACAGCACATATTCACACAGCACAGATTCACACAGCACAGATTCACACAGCACATATTCACACAGCACATATTCATACAGCACAGATTCACACAGCACATATTCATACAGCACAGATTCATACAGCACAGATTCACACAGCATATATTCATACAGCACAGATTCACACAGCACATATTCACACAGCACATATTCATAGAGCACAGATTCACACAGCACATATTCATAGAGCACATATTCATACAGCACAGATTCATACATCACATATTCATACAGCACAGATTCACAGAGCACATATTCATACAGCACAGATTCATACAGCACAGATTCATACAGCACAGATTCATACAGCAGATTCATACAGCACATATTCATAGAGCACATATTCATACAGCACAGATTCATACATCACATATTCATACAGCACATATTCATACAGCACAGATTCATACAGCACATATTCATACATCACATATTCATACAGCACATATTCACACAGCACAGATTCATACAGCACAGATTCACACAGCACAGATTCACACAGCACAGATTCACACAGCACATATTCACACAGCACAGATTCATACAGCACAGATTCACACAGCACAGATTCACACAGCACATATTCACACAGCACAGATTCACACAGCACAGATTCATACATCACATATTCATACAGCATATATTCACACAGCACAGATTCATACAGCATATATTCACACAGCACAGATTCACACAGCACATATTCATACAGCACAGATTCACACAGCACATATTCACACAGCAGATTCACACAGCACATATTCATACAGCACAGATTCATACAGCACAGATTCATACAGCATATATTCACACAGCATATATTCATACAGCACAGATTCACACAGCACAGATTCACACAGCACAGATTCATACAGCACATATTCATACATCACATATTCATACAGCACATACAGCACAGATTCACACAGCACAGATTCACACAGCACAGATT
>CM040802.1:737500-757500 GCA_022829025.1 Squalius cephalus
CTTTTGTATTGCCATCGTTTACACTAGTTTTACCTCAGTCCCTTTTCAAAACATGACATTTAGCTTTAACAGCAGGTCATTGTGTTTCTGTCGAGCTCCATCTGAGGATCAATACACATTATCAAACACAGAAAACATGTGCCAGAAATATGATCAGGGATCAGCTTTTCCAGGGTCATCATGAGTCTGTGCACTGATCCAGAACCGCAACAGGTTCAGTGTGTGTGTGTGTGTGTGTGTGTGTGTGTGTTTGTGTGTGAAAAACAGTGTCTCAGCAGTCAAATATATCAGAAATTATTTATTCCTATTATTCCATGTCCTGCATTCAGTATATAGTGTTTCTTGTTGTAACAGGAGCTGTAAAGTAGTGACCTTGAGGAACTATGGGACACAATAGAGCTTTTTTAACATAATTAAATCACTTTAAAGAAATAGTTCAGAAAATGAAAACTCTGTCATGTGCTTTTAAAGTGTGTTTTGTGATTTATTGAGAGGAAATAAAACGTGCATCAGCTTGTCACTGGGACCGAACATCAAACATCTACTTCTGCACAGTATCAGCGACGGCTCCGTATGATCAGCTTCATGACACAAACTGCACTTTTAGGGCAGAATAAAGGTGTGTGTTTAAGGGTTCTGCACCAGAGATCAGCTAAAGGCTAACATTCTGACAGTATGTTAAGATTCTTTAAATATTGTTTTATCGCATAACAATATAGCATACGGGGTGAATTTTTTATTTATTTAATTTTTTTTTTTTTTTTTATTAATCTATAAAATAATTTTATCATTTTCTTTATTATAATTTATTAAAATAATTTATTAAGTTTATATAAAAAAATGTAATTAAATAAAAAAAAATAAAAAGTACAAATAAATAATTTTATGATGATTATTTGTATGGTTTTACAGTACAAGCTTGTAAGCACAAGTATGGTACTTTACGCATAATATTTTTATCATCCTGTTTATGACATCACTGCTATGAATACATTAAATTATGCAGATATGTCATCCCTAAGAGCCTCATTTTTGTTTGAGTCACATTAAATATGGCATCTAACCAAACAAAAGTCAGATTTCATGATTTAACAAACAGCACATACTGAAGTAAGAGTGAATTTGCACTTAACTTCCTTTGTGCCGTCGCCCGAATACTCGATCTACATTAGAGGTGGTTTGAGGCGAATCATTATGTTAAATATTTCTGTTGGCGTGTAAACTTTAAAGACCTCCTACTGAGAGATGAGCGATCCGGAGAGCTGTCTGATCTCCACTCCATTAGATGTTCTTCAGTCTCTGTTTCTGTGGCCTTTAGAAGATGTTAAACGCCGAGTCTCACAACACGCGTGTCCTTTTCATGGTAAACATGGACTGACAAGAAAGTCACCAGACAGACATAATGCTTTTCATGCTTGAACACTTAATAAATGAAAGAGTCGGCCAGCATCAGTGTGTTCTGTAAGTGTGTGTCTTAACACAGCTTGAGGCGACCGTGTCACGTCAGAGAAAAGACATATTTTCCTTTTTCTGAGGGAATATGATTTCAGCTTTAGAAAACCCTCCATCCGGGCCTAATGTGGCTTTGCTCATACAACAATACAGTATGCATTAAACATTAAACACACACACACACACACACACACACACACACACACACGAAAAGTCATGAATTAATGATGGTTTACAGTAAGATTTGCTATTTCCATATGTCCACATCTCCATGTCCTTCTCCCAAAATGGGGCTATAATATAATATAATATAATATAATATAATATAATATAATATAATATAATATAATATAATATAATATAATATGAATAATAATAAAATGAAAAATAAAAAAATAATATAAAATATAAAAATAAAATGAAATATATAATATAATTAAATGTATAATATAAAAAGTATAATATAATATAATATAATATAATATAATATAATATAATATAATATGATATGAAAATAAAACAAAACTAAAATGAAATAAAAAAATTAATATATAATTATAAATGCATACAATATCGAGAAGACACAATAAAAACAGTTCTAATTAAAATGGGTGAATTCAAAACAATACTTGTGCATATTCTAGAATTGAGTTATTATGTGCCAACACTTCTAATAGACATATGTACATATACTTGTAATTATTTTTAGGATTTTAATTTTAACAATATGTATAATTAGGCTATAATAGACATAATTACGCAAAAATATATCATTATTCATAACCACTTATTTAGTGTTTTCTATCAGTCAACCCTAAACTTAATTATCAATCATGTTCTTCTATTGTCACAACATTAGTGCTTCCAGTATGAATACACAACTTAAATGCTTCTTATCTGAGGATCTGTTTCGAATAAGATGCGAATGCGATGTCGACGAAACACAGCTAACGTGTAACAGAGAGACAGGAGGAGTGAGAATGAAGAAAGAGAGAAAAATCAAGCTTTGATCCGGAGAAAGAATAAGACTGAAGTAAACATCATCCCTCCTGTCGTCAGACTCCTGAGGAAAACTCAGTGTGAGTGTGTGTGTGTGTGTGTGTGTGTGTGTCTGTGTGTCGTCTCTCTCTATCGATCTCCTCCTGTCTGTCTGTCTGAACTCTCTAAACGAAGCCATTAGCTGAACTTTCCCCACTCAGGAACAACTACAGAGAGAGAGAGAGAGAGAGAGAGAGAGAGAGAGAGAGAGAGAGAGAGAGAGAGAGAGAACTGAATCCTCTGGGAACGTAAACCTGTGGAGAGTCCACTGGGAATACATACGGTGCCAACATGGGTGAGGTCACACCAGTTCGAGGTGTCAGTGTAATTAGCATTGAGAGTGCACACACACACACACACACACACACACACGATCAATCCCTCTCCAGAACAGTGCATATCCCGCTGCTCTTCCGATCGACCTGACATACACACGTACCCTGGATAATGGATGCATCACACACACACACACACACACACACACACACACACACACACACACACACACACACGCACCAGGACAGGAAACACAAATGTCCTGAAACAAAGAGAGTCCATCTGCTTCGTATTACTGGAAAAAAGACATGCTATTAAAAGTTGAACTATTCCGTTACTGCACCGGGACTCTAGTTCTGTGTCCACTACTGCGTTTGGGATATTACCCTTCATCCAGTGTTTAGGAACTTTACAGTATTGGGTTTGTGAACTTTACATTATTGGGTTTGTGAACTTTACAGTATTGGGAGTTTGTGTCTGCCAAAAGAAAGAAGTGATTCTGAACTGAATCGAGTTGTCTGCTGAACCTGCTTATAGTTTTAACTCATTTGCATAATGCCACCCCATTGGCTGAGCAGCGTCTCTTAGCCCCGCCCTCAAACACTGTAGTGTATCTGAGACTGGAAGAGTTTGGCTCATGTTGTTCGTGTGGAGAAGACGTTGTTTTCTGAGATTGATACGATAAACCCACGCCATCGTCACTGTTCGTATCACTGTGATCAAGAGCTGAGATTCAGATATGATAATGAGCGTTTGCTTTCTGACCAATCAGAGCAGAGCAGCTCTCAGAGAGGCGGAGCTTAGAGAGACTGAATCTTCAAACGAAGCGTTTCAGACACTGAGAGAAAAGAGCTGACGCTGCAGTGGAGATTATGAGGACATTAAACTGTGTTTTTGACCTTGGATGCAATTAAACATTTAGGAGACTTTTAAAATAGCATAATAGGGCACTTTAACATCTTGAGCCCTATTTTAACGATATAAGTGCATGGTCTAAAGCACAGGGCGCAAGTTCACTTAGTGCATGTCTGAATCCACTTTTGCTAGTTTAACGACGGGGAAAATGGTCGGCGCTCCCGGCGCATGGTCTAAAAGGGTCGTCCCTATTCTCTTAATGAGTGATGGGTGTGTTTTGGGCATAAAGTGAAATAAAGCAATCAGAGTCTCATCTCCCGTTCCTTTTAAAAGCCAGTTGCGCTCGTGCCATGGCGGATTCGCTATTTACATGACGGAATTTTCAAGTGGTAAGACCGAACGCGTCTCCAGAGCGCAAACGGATCTGCTCGTGCGCAAGCTTGAAGCTCTGTGTGTGTGTGTGTGTGTGTGTGTGTGTGTGTGTGTGTGTGTGTGTGTTAGAGAGGTTAAAGCTCAAGCAGACCATCTACAGAACAAGCCGGATTCACCATATCTTTATGTACACAATATTAATCTTTTACATTGTTATCCTTTTATTTTTAATATTTGGCATGTGTGTGTGTTGCTGTGCGTCCCTGTGTTTAATAAGCAGAGTGTACGTGCGTTGTGGACCCGCCTATAGGCGCACATTACTAGCTCTTTAAATAACAAAACAAATATTGTGCCATTGACTTTAGAGCAGGTTCAGTTGGTCAATGGCTCAGTCTATTTCTGTTCCTCAAAATAGCAACGCTCCAACAATGCGCCAGAACACACACTCGTTCTCAGACCAGCAGCTCATGCATTGGGCCGGGTGTAAGATAGGGCCCTGTGTTTTCTTGCAGACGCCACAGCCTTAAGATATTAAGCAATATCGCATCTTCTATGGGAGTTTCCTCTCATACACTAAGATGGGATCACGCTCTGTTATATTTTTAATCAAATTCCACATCTTTCCTAGCCCTTTAAAATCACAATTTATAAAATTCCTTGAAATTTGTGTGGTAGTCATATATTTTAAAAGATTTTTAAGGATTTTTCTCCAACCTTGTATGCAGCAGAAATTCCCACATCATAAGTCAGATTTCATTTTCATCAACTTTACAAACGTTCCAATCACATTCAAGACAGCGCCTTCTTTATTTTCACCTCAATCCTATTAGAGGAAGACGAGCGGAATCACATTTCCAGTGGGTGAGGAAGAGAGAGAGAGAGAGAGAGAGAGAGAGAGAGAGAGAGAAACAGTGCAAAATCACATTTCAATAAAAACCACCTTCTCAATAGGGATCAGCTCATCCCAAAACTCATTCCAAAGCCAGACTCCGGCATTCAAAGGGACAACAAAGCCTGAGCGTGTGCGAGAGTGTGTGTGTGTGTGTGTGTGTGTGTGTGTGTGTGTGTGTGTGTGTGTGTGTGTGTGTGTGTGTGATAACCGCATTACTGCACTAATCTGCATACAGCATCTATCCAGGAATTGGAAATGAGCTGGAGATGTTTGGGGGGTTCGGAGACGTCTCAACTCCAGACAAACACACACACACACACACACACACACACACACACACACACACACCTTTTCCTCCTGATAATATGCAAATGCCTCCACCTGAAGGTCACAGATTAAACGTGTTCCCGTTCCTGACCCTTATCGCTGGAGTCACACTGAATTTATTCCTCACCTCCTGGTGTCACGGTAAACTCCTTCCCCTGTCCATCTCTCTCACAGAACGAGAGGGTTTACGGGACCGAGGTTCTTAGAGAGACATTTATCTGAGTGTTAAATGGGGTTATTGCCGGGTGGGCCGGAGTGGAACCAGATCAGTGTGAAATGATCATTACCGGTTGAAGCTCACAGAAAGTTACAACTGCGTTTGTGCAGCAGCAAAGCATGATGGGAAGTGGTTAATCTCTTAAATGCCAAACTGGGGTGTGTTTCCCCGAAAGCATCGTTGGCCAACTATTGTCGCGAGTTCTGTCGTTATCAGCAGTTCAGCGAGTCTGTGTTTCCCAAAACCATCGTTCTAACGAACATTTGCAAACAGAGTTGTGTGTTTGAGCGACAGATCTCGACCTGTGGTGAGAAGAAGAGTCTCTAGTTTGCATGACGTGGACTCAATAAATCCTGATCTTGAGCAAAATAAGCAAGCTGACATTCAGTGCAATCTGTATCTTTTATTTAGAATACATACAAATGTCATTTACGCCTTTTAGTTTGTCATGATTTAAAGCGTTGTTTTTGAAGAGTGAGCATGTGTGAACGTGCTCTAGTGTAAGAACGAGTCTATGATTGAATCTGGAAATAAAGCAAAATAACTGAGAAAAATGAGAAATAGTCCTCAGATGCCATGTCTGTAATCTAGCGTTAATTCTCAAACAAATTCATTAAAATAAGTTATTACTCCAACACCTGCGTGACATCATTAACCAACATGGATGAACAACCACAACCACAAGTTGCAACGAAATAGTTTCGGGAAACAGTCAGGAAGTGCCAGGAAGAGCCAAAATGGGTTTTTCACAGCAATGCCATAGACCCATTTTTGGTTCCCAGAAGAACCGTTTTGTGAAAGGTTCTTTAAAGAACCAGAGATTGTTGAGTGTGAAGAACCATTTTATAGTCTAAAGAACCTTTCTATCCTACAAAGAACCTTTTGTGCAATGGAAAGGTTATTGGATATTAAAGGCTCTTCATGGAATCATCCTGCCAAAGAACCATTTAAGAACGAAGAGTGTAGCTAGTTGATTTCTTCAATGCTAGTTTAGCAGTGAATTACGCTGTACGGGAAACACACTCCAGCACAGAGAAGCAGTGCTCGACACAATTAAACCCAGCACTGTATTTATCCAGTAAAGGATATGAGCACAGCCAACGGGCCAGAGGAACGCCTTATGAAAATGAGTTTGGGCTGTAAAAGCAGTATGAATATTGCATGGGACAGTGCTGGGCTGAGGTGTGTGTGTGTGTGTGTGTGTGTGTGTGTGGGGGGGGGGGGGGTAATCAGAGGAACAGATACAGCCCTCGTTACATACAGCCCAACCAGTGAGTCTGTCAGAGGGAAACCAGTGAGTCTGTCTGAGGGAAACCAGTGAGTCTGTCTGAGGGAAACCAGTGAGACTCTCTGAGGGAAACCAGTGAGTCTGTCTGAGGGAAACCAGTGAGACTGTCTGAGGGAAACCAGTGAGTTTGTCTGAGGGAAACCAGTGAGACTGTCTGAGGGAAACCAGTGAGTCTTCTGAGGGAAACCAGTGAGTCTGTCTGAGGGAAACCAGTGAGTCTGTCAGAGGGAAACCAGTGAGTCTGTCTGAGGGAAACCAGTGAGTTTGTCTGAGGGAAACCAGTGAGACTGTCTGAGGGAAACCAGTGAGTCTTCTGAGGGAAACCAGTGAGTCTGTCTGAGGGAAACCAGTGAGTCTGTCTGAGGGAAACCAGTGAGTCTGTCTGAGGGAAACCAGTGAGTCTGTCTGAGGGAAACCAGTGAGTCTGTCTGAGGGAAACCAGTGAGTCTGTCTGAGGGAAACCAGTGAGTCTGTCTGAGGGAAACCAGTGAGAAAAAGAGGAAAGCGTAATTGATTCCTACTGTACACATACAAGATGCAATATTACATATGGTTAATTTATTTATATGTAAATAGTTTATAATTTTGTTTAGTATAGTATGTAATAGTTTACAAATATTTTTAATAAGTGTTAATATTCAATAATAATATGTATTATATATAATTGTAAGTATAAACTATTTATATATAAATAAATTAAATATAAATGTACATTTACATTACCTTTACACCCAAACACCCAAGGGAGAAATGACTATAATCCGGCACTAGAACAACAGATTTTCCACTAAACAAACAGACTGAGAGGAGAATAATAATGGAGAGAAGCAGGAAAACACAACAGGCCGACGAGCGAATAGAAAGATACAGGGTAATGGAGGACGAGGGCTGAACAGTCCCATGATTCACTGCAAATGAGATGTCAGTCCGACAGTCATAACGTTCTCTCCAATCCCTGCAGCGTAATCGAGTTCTGCTCACACACTCAGCCCAGACGCTGTTCTGATAGTTATTAATGCTGGTGTTTATGGAGGAAAGCCTCCGATGACCTATCAGAGCATCCGCAGCCCTCGAGGGCCCTATCGTACACCTCACACACACACAACAAACATGAGCACATCAACACCACCACAATCCTTCAGACTGACAGAACACATTACAAAATAATATGCATTTAAATATGGTGGTTTTAAATCCAAAGAAGAGTTTAATGTCAAACTGAAGGCAACAAATAAAACAGGCAGTCTGTACACTGTACACATACTGTAAACTGTAAACACACACACTAAACATACTGTAAACGCATACTGTACACTGTACATGCATACAGTACACACACACACACACACACTGCACACATGCATACTGTATACTGTAAACATACTGTAAACACATTGTACACTGTACATGCATACTGTACACATGCATACTGTACACACGCATATTGTATACTGTAAACATACTGTTAACACATACTGTACACTGTACATGCATACTGTGCACATGACACCAGTGTGTTCCCAGCAGTGCTCCGGTCTCTTTTCCCAGGGCAAAGCATTGAGGTCCGATTCCCTCAGGATTCATTCCCACTGGTATTCAGAGCTTATGGTATTTTTACCACTGATCCAGGAACAGGCTTTAACACTAAACACAACATGAACTTTAATGACATGCCTTTCTTAATCCGTAGGGTTTAATATGGAGCTGGCCACACTTTGCAGCTATAACAGCTTCAACTCTTCTGGGAAGGCTTTACACAAGGTGTAGGAGTGTGTTTATGGGAATTTTTGAGCATTCTTCTAGAAGTGCATTTGTGAGGTCAGGCACTGATGTTGGACGAGAAGGCCTGGCTCTCAGTCACAGCCGTAATTCATCCCAAAGGTGTTATATCGGGTTGAGGTAAGTTCCTCCACACCAAACTCCTCATCCATGTCTTTATGGACCTGCTCTGTGCACTGGTGCGCAGTCATGCTGGAACAGGAACATCCCCAAACTCTTCCCACAAAGTTGGGAGCATGAAATTGTTCAAAATGTCTTGGTATGCTGAAGCATTAAGAGTTCCTTTCACTGGAACTAAGAGGCCAACCCCTGAAAAACAACCCCACACCATAACCCCCCTCCACCAAACAACCCCACACCATAACCCCCCTCCACCAAACAACCCCACACCATAACCCCCCTCCACCAAACAACCCCACACCATAACCCCCCTCCACCAAACAACCCCACACCATAACCCCCCTCCACCAAACAACCCCACACCATAACCCCCCTCCACCAAACAACCCCACACCATAACCCCCCTCCACCAAACAACCCCACACCATAACCCCCCTCCACCAAACAACCCCACACCATAACCCCCCTCCACCAAACAACCCCACACCATAACCCCCCTCCACCAAACAACCCCACACCATCACCCCCCTCCACCAAACAACCCCACACCATAACCCCCCTCCACCAAACAACCCCACACCATAACCCCCCTCCACCAAACAACCCCACACCATAACCCCCCTCCACCAAACAACCCCACACCATAACCCCCCTCCACCAAACAACCCCACACCATAACCCCCCTCCACCAAACAACCCCACACCATAACCCCCCTCCACCAAACAACCCCACACCATCACCCCCCCTCCACCAAACAACCCCACACCATACCCCCCTCCACCAAACAACCCCACACCATCACCCCCCCCTCCACCAAACAACCCCACACCATCACCCCCCTCCACCAAACAACCCCACACCATAACCCCCCTCCACCAAACAACCCCACACCATCACCCCCCTCCACCAAACAACCCCACACCATAACCCCCCTCCACCAAACAACCCCACACCATCACCCCCCTCCACCAAACAACCCCACACCATAACCCCCCTCCACCAAACAACCCCACACCATCACCCCCCTCCACCAAACAACCCCACACCATCACCCCCCCCTCCACCAAACAACCCCACGCCATCACCCCCCTCCACCAAACAACCCCACGCCATAACCCCCCCTCCACCAAACAACCCCACACACCATCACCCCCCTCCACCAAACAACCCCACGCCATCACCCCCCCTCCACCAAACAACCCCACGCCATCACCCCCCTCCACCAAACAACCCCACGCCATAACCCCCCTCCCCCAAACAACCCCACACCATAACCCCCCCCTCCACCAAACAACCCCACGCCATAACCCCCCCTCCACCAAACAACCCCACACCATAATCCCCCCCTCCACCAAACAACCCCACACCATAACCAACCCCACACCAAACTTCACATTTGGCACAATGCAGTCAGGCAAGTAGTTCTCCTAGCAATTGCCAAACCCAGACTCATCCATATCCAGACTCGTATATATATATATGTTTTTATTTATTTACAGACACACAGACACACACACACACACACACACACTGGTGGTGGGTCTCTGGGAACAAAAATAAATCATAAAATATATATAAAATATGACTAAGATCTTGAGCTCTGGTTTTCTCAGTCATTCATGAGACGCTTGACTCCTGCTCGGGTTTAACCTTTGACCTTTAACCTCTCAGGGCCCTATCTTACACCCGGCGCAATGCAGCGCCAAGCACGGCGCAAGGGTGTTTTGCTAGTTTCAGCCCGACGCAGATTTCATTTTCACGTCCTGCGCCACATTGTTTAAATAGCAAATGCATTTGCGCCCATTTGTGCACCCATCGGCTGCTGGTCTGAGAACGAGTGTGTGTTCTGGCGCATTGTTGGAGCGTTGCTATTTTGAGGAACAGAAATAGACTGAGCCATTGACCAACTGAACCTGCTCTAAAGTCAATGGCACAATATTTGTTTTGTTATTTAAAGAGCTAGTAATGTGCGCCTATAGGCGGGTCCACAATGCACGTACACTCTGCTTATTAAACACACAGGGATGCACAGCAGCACACACACATGCCAAATATTAAAAATAAAAGGATTACAATGTAAAAGATTATTATTGTGTACATAAAGATATGGTGAATCCGGCTTGTCCCGTAGATGTTCTGCTTGCGCACTTTGACCTTGCGCACGAGCAGATCCGTTTGCGCTCTGGAGACGCGTTCGGTCTTTCCACTATCAAAGTCCGTCATGTAAATAGCGAATCCGCCATGGCACGAGCGCAACTGGCATTTAAAGGGAATGGGAGATGAGACTCTGATTGGTTTAACGCACGTAAATCCCAAAACACACCCATTACTCATTAAGAGAATAGGGACAACCCTTTTAGACCATGCGCCGGGAGCGCCGACCATTTTCCCTGTCGTTAAACTAGCAAAAGTGGATTCAGACATGCACTAAGTGCACTTGCGCCCTGCGCATTAGACCATGCGCTTAGATCGTTAAAATAGGGCCCTCAGTGTTTCTGCAGTCGGAGCACGAGGATCCAGTCAGACACTGATATCACATCAGCGCTCGACTCTGAATGCAATACTGAACACACGGTCAAAGCAAAAGAATTCCAAATCTAAGGTCAAGTGTAAAATTGAAGAGAGCTCGTGTATAGTCTGGGGAAAGCGCAGATCTCAGTTGTGTGTAATTAAACTTTAAGAGCCGAGAGTGGAACAGAGGTGTGTGTTCAGCCTGGTTACTTTAACAGGCCGAGGGATGATTGGGCTCCTCATAAAACCAGAGAGATTCAGCCTCACCGAGGGAGTCGTGAAGATCATGAGTCCCCAGAGAAACCAGTCATCCATCAAATCAACACACACTGGACATCAACACACACACTGGACATCAACACACAGAGAGTGTGAGAGAGTGCGTGAGTGAGTGAGTGAGTGAGTGAGTGAGTGAGTGATTGATTGATTGATTGAGTGATTGAGTGAGTGAGTGAGTGAGTGATTGAGTGAGTGAGTGATTGATTAATTGAGTGATTGAGTGAGTGAGTGAGTGAGTGAGTGAGTGAGTGATTGATTGATTGATTGAGTGAGTGAGTGATTGAGTGAGTGAGTGATTGAGTGAGTGAGTGAGTGAGTGTGAGAGAGTGAGTGTGAGTGAGTGAGTGAGTGAGTGAGTGAGTGAGTGAGTGAGTGAGTGTGAGAGAGTGAGTGAGTGAGTGAGTGAGCGAGTGAGCGAGTGAGCGAGTGAGTGAGTGAGTGAGAGTGAGCGAGTGAGCGAGTGTGATGCACAACATCACGTTTGTGTTTGTGGAAAATCAATTAAACCCATCATCTGTTTCACTATTCATTATATCACAAAAAAATATTTTCTCTTGCTCTGTAGTGAATAAAAGAGTTTGATGAATTATACAGATATGTCCGCTAACATTCACAATGCAAATATATATATCACAGTCTATCCAGATCATTAAGTTAAATGCTAAATCTTACAGTGGTTATGCTTAATAACCCAACCTTCACACCCTAAAAATGGTTTATATCCATTCGATGTTATGACTTTTATATATTTGAGAACTGTTCAGCAGCTTGACTCTCCATGATGAACAACTGTGAAGGTCATTTACATATGAAACTAGAGCATGTAAAATGTCACATCAAACTAACTTAGTATAGGTTTTAGGGAAAGAAACATGTAAAACATCATGATTTAAAAAGGCCATAACCACCAAAAACCTCGAGCAGCAGAATAATTGCTTCCATCCTTGATTACTAACATTATAAGCTGACTTCAGGGAAAAATAAAATGCTACAAATGCGTGCAAAACTGGTGGGTCACAACTGAAATAACATATATATGTATGGTTAGGACAATAAAAATTAGTTATTACTAGTGAATTAGTAAATTATTATTAATAGTAAATTAATAAAGTAAAAGTGTAATTACATCTGTTAAAGACACCCAATATAGAGTTTGACCAAATAAAAAAATACAAATAAAAATTCTGTCATTAATTCCCCCTTGTATCATTTCAAACCTTCATGCTATTATTTTTCTTTTGTGGAACACAAAAGGTGAATTTTGAAGCATCTTCACACAACTGGTGCGTTTGAGCAAATATAATGACAGAATTTTCATTTCTTTGCCAGTCTATTACTTTAAAACAATCATAACTTCACAGTTTAAACTCAAATATGATCAAACGAAACATAAAAACATTTTTATTCAAAATATGAATCTGGCTTTATGGATAGCTACTCAAAGTGTGAAATGAAGACAGAAAGTGACAAATTACGATGAAAAGATAGAGCAAGTGAAAACAGAGAGAGACAGAGCAACTGTTCCTTCCATTACTTCTGGGTATTATGTGTGTGTGAGTGGGCAGACGAAAGTGTGAGCACATATGGGCTCGCATGAGTGTGTGTGTGTGTGTGTGTGTGTGTGTGTGTGTGTGTGTGTGTGTGTGTGTGTGTGTGTGTGTGTGTGTGTTAGAGAGAGAGAGCCAGCATCACCAAAAATACTTTTGAGGGACGCAGGTGCTGTTGGAAATGTCAGTTCGGAGGAGGAGGGTTTGACATGCAGCAAACGACTACAAAACACAAAGGCAAGCGAGTGCCAGGAAAACTGCCAGCCTGCAGTCCCTCAACATAGAGAACAAGACAAACCTATCCGGACTGCGGGATAAGACAAACCTGTCCTGACACTCGGGATAAGACAAACCTATCCTGACACTCGGGATAAGATAAACCTCTCCTGACACTCGGGATAAGACAAACCTATCCTGACACTCGGGATAAGATAAACCTGTCCTGACACTCGGGATAAGACAAACCTATCCTGACTCTCGGGATAAGACAAACCTGTCCTGACACTCAGGATAAGACAAACCTGTCCTGACACTCAGGATAAGACATACCTGTCCTGACACTCGGGATAAGACAAACTCGGGATAAGAGAAACCTGTCCTGACACTCGGGATAAGAGAAACCTATCCTGACAATCGGGATAAGACAATAAGACAAACCTGTCCTGACACTCGGGATAAGACAATAAGACAAACCTGTCCTGACACTCGTGATAAGACAATAAGACAAACCTGTCCTGACACTCGGGATAAGACAATAAGACAAACCTGTCCTGACACTCGTGATAAGACAATAAGACAAACCTGTCCTGACACTCGGGATAAGACAAACCTGTCCTGACACTCGGGATAAGACAAACCTGTCCTGACACTCGGGATAAGACAAACCTCTCCTGACTCTAGGGATAAGACAAACCTGTCCTGACACTCGGGATAAGACAAACCTGTCCTGACACTCGGGATAAGACAAACCTCTCCTGACTCTAGGGATAAGACAAACCTGTCCTGACACTCGGGATAAGACAAACCTGTCCTGACACTCGGGATAAGACAAACCTGTCCTGACACTCGGGATTAGACAAACCTGTCCTGACACTCGGGATAAGACCTGTCCTGACACTCGGGATAAGACAAACCTCTCCTGACACTCGGGATAAGACAAACCTGTCCTGACACTCGGGATAAGACAAACCTGTCCTGACACCCGGGATAAGACAAACCTGTCCTGGCACTCGGGATAAGACAAACCTGTCCTGGCACTCGGGATAAGACAAATCTGTCCTGGCATTCGGGATAAGACAAACCTATCCTGGCACTTGGGATAAGACAAACCTGTCCTGGCACTCGGGATAAGACAAACCTGTCCTGACACTCGGGATAAGACCTGTCCTGACACTCGGGATAAGACAAACCTGTCCTGACATCCGGGATAAGACAAACCTGTCCTGGCACTCGGGATAAGACAAACCTGTCCTGGCACTCGGGATAAGACAAACCTGTCCTGGCACTCGGGATAAGACAAACCTGTCCTGGCACTCGGGATAAGACAAACCTGTCCTGACACCCGGGATAAGACAAACCTGTCCTGACACTCGGGATAAGACAAACCTGTCCTGACACTCGGGATAAGACAAACCTGTCCTGACACTAGGGATAAGACAAACCTGTCCTGACACTCGGGATAAGACAAACCTGTCCTGACACCCGGGATAAGACAAACCTCTCCTGACTCTAGGGATAAGACAAACCTGTCCTGACACTCGGGATAAGACAAACCTGTCCTGGCACTCGGGATAAGACAAACCTCTCCTGACACTCGGGATAAGACAAACCTGTCCTGACACTCGGGATAAGACAAACCTGTCCTGACACTAGGGATAAGACAAACCTGTCCTGACACTCGGGATAAGACAAACCTGTCCTGACACCCGGGATAAGACAAACCTCTCCTGACTCTAGGGATAAGACAAACCTGTCCTGACACTCGGGATAAGACAAACCTCTCCTGACTCTAGGGATAAGACAAACTTATCCTGACACTCGGGATAAGACAAACCTGTCCTGACACTCAGAATAAGACAATAAGACAAACCTGTCCTGACACTCGGGATAAGACAAACCTGTCCTGACAACCGGGATAAGACAAACCTGTCCTGACACTCGGGATAAGACAAACCTGTCCTGACACTCGGGATAAGACAAACCTGTCCTGACACTCGGAATAAGACAATAAGAC
This sequence comes from Squalius cephalus, assembly GCA_022829025.1. Classification (NCBI taxonomy): domain Eukaryota; kingdom Metazoa; phylum Chordata; class Actinopteri; order Cypriniformes; family Leuciscidae; genus Squalius; species Squalius cephalus. The sequence goes on from CM040802.1 coordinate 752,688, forward strand.
AAACCTGTCCTGACACCCGGGATAAGACAAACCTGTCCTGACACTCGGGATAAGACAAACCTGTCCTGACACTCGGGATAAGACAAACCTGTCCTGACACTCGGGATAAGACAAACCTGTCCTGACACTCGGGATAAGACAAACCTGTCCTGACACTCGGGATAAGACAAACCTGTCCTGACACTCGGAATAAGACAATAAGACAAACCTGTCCTGACACCCGGGATAAGACAAACCTGTCCTGACACTCGGGATAAGACAAACCTGTCCTGACACTCGGAATAAGACAATAAGACAAACCTGTCCTGACACCCGGGATAAGACAAACCTGTCCTGACACTCGGGATAAGACAAACTTATCCTGACACTCGGGATAAGACAAACCTGTCCTGACACTCAGAATAAGACAATAAGACAAACCTGTCCTGACACTCGGGATAAGACAAACCTGTCCTGACAACCGGGATAAGACAAACCTGTCCTGACACTCGGGATAAGACAAACCTGTCCTGACACTCGGGATAAGACAAACCTGTCCTGACACGCGGGATAAGACAATAAGACAAACCTGTCCTGACACTCGGGATAAGACAAACCTGTCCTGACACTCGGGATAAGACAAACCTGTCCTGACACGCGGGATAAGACAATAAGACAAACCTGTCCTGGCACTCGGGATAAGACAAACCTGTCCTGACACTCGGAATAAGACAATAAGACAAACCTGTCCTGACACCCGGGATAAGACAAACCTGTCCTGACACTCGGGATAAGACAAACCTGTCCTGACACTCGGGATAAGACAAACCTGTCCTGACACGCGGGATAAGACAATAAGACAAACCTGTCCTGACACTCGGGATAAGACAAACCTGTCCTGACACTCGGGATAAGACAATAAGACAAACCTGTCCTGACACCCGGGATAAGACTTCAGCGTCAGACTCTCGCCGGCACAGGTGGCAGATCCGCACACACACTCAATGCTGTGGTGTGAAACCTGAGACTCAGACCTGCTGAATGACATCATTACACGTGTACTAACCAGACAAGATGTGATCAGACTCCAGAGACAAGCAGTTTATCTGTCCATACAGATTGAGACATGACAAAATCAATCCAAAGTCACAGCCAATCAGAAGAGTGTGTGGGCGGAGTCAGTATTCATACTAAGTGACTGGAACAATCTTTGTCATAAAATACACTTGTTTGTTCATAGTTTAGACATTCTTGGTTCCTTTTTATTTATTTTCAGGATCTGAGGTTAATTATCCATTGTCTCACTTTAGTATGATGATATTCAAATGATAATGATATTCAAACTCGCATTCAATTCATTAAATTAATCATATAATCAGTACCTGAGATTATCATTGTCATCCTGTGTACAGAATGTTTTTGTTCAAGCCGAGACGTTGTGGAAACAGAAATCGTTTCTAAAATGGAATCGTCGCGTATCACTGTTGCAGCTCGTTAGGACAAAACTCGGATTAACATGGAAAAGATGCCTTTTATTGTGGCGTCGCGTCTGGTCTGGCACTGTGTGACTCTAGAACAAAACCAGAACAAAACCAGACTCATCTAAGACTCAGACCTAGACAAGAACCAGACACTTGGCATATTGGGCCGGCGCTTGCATTCTTGCATTCGATGATATTGTCAAGCGTTTTTGTGCCATTCAAACTGAAACATTTGGCTTTCTGTGGTATTTTTGAATGTTGCTTTGCAAATTCTGCTTATGCAAGTCATGAATGTCACTGCAATAACACTATCTAGCCGGCTAACGTAAATGGAGTTCTGTTGAAAATGTGACAGTCTCAGAAACCTCAATAACAAATGGGTTGAAAATGCTAAACAAATCAGTAATTTTGCATATCATATGGCATCTGCATCCAGAATTTTTTTTTTTATAAAAGTGTACAGCCATTATGGAGTTATAATAAAGCTGTAAACATTCCAGTTATTAATGCAAATTAAAAACAATTAATTACTTGCTGTCTTTGATTGTGGAGAGATTTTTATTTAAAAGAAATAAAAAAATTAAAAAACGCAGCATAAAGAAAAACTATTACATTATGGGTAACACTTGATAATAAGGTTTGTTATTTATCATTAGTTAACTACCTTAGTTAACATGAACTAAGAATGAACAATACTTCAGCATTTATTAATCATAGTTAATATTAATTTCAACATTTACTAATACGTCATTAAAATCAAAGGTTGTATTTGTTAACATTAGTTAATGCACTGTGAACTAACATGAACAAACTGTATTTTTATTAACTAATAATAACAAAGATTAATAAATACTGTATTGCTCATGGTTAGTTCATGTCAGTTTATACCTTAACTAATGTAAACTAATGAACCTAATTGTAAAGCATTACCACATTTTCAATAAATGAATCAAGACCATAAGAGACGACAATGATTCAGAGCAAGATCACGTTGTACACAAGATCAAGACTCGAACACCACTGGTCTGAGATAAACACCAGTTCACACCAGTTCACACCAGTAACCGAGAGATCAGTGATGGAGCAGATCAGGACAAAGCACTTGGATTATGCACTCACACACACTCACGTTCTCACACTCCAGGTTCACAGGTTAAAAGCCACAGCAAGCTGATAAACAAATAAGAGATTAACAGGGTCTGATCCTGAAACAGCTGAGAGCGTTCCTCCCATTTCTCCATCCGTGAGGAGCACTGAAAGCCTCTGCTTCACATCTCATCAGATGAACACGGGATCATTTCTGGAAACCTTAACTGAACTGAACCCGTGTGGATCCCATGGGAAAACTCTCAAAAACCGCTGACGAGGAGTTTCAGGAGGAGCAGGAACATCTTCATTAATTGAGGGAATCTGAGAACACACTGTCCCCTCACACAGACTCTTTCACCGTGAGCAGAATGCTTATGAAACAGGTGGACAGATGCCACTAATGCTAATCCTGACGGTGTTCGGTCCAAAAGCCAGCGAGCTAAACTGGGAGCATTTCAGGACATCGTATGTGAAGGCTTATAATGCTTCGGTTATAATGCTGTCTTCTAAGATGAGTTTAAATGCAGCATCGCAGTGCAATCCCAGAATGCAATGCAACGAGCCGAGTGAAAACAGATCCAGGTGGCAGAAGAAACGAGAGCACTATTTCATTCAGAATCAGAACGAGATTTATCGCCAAGTATGTTTGTGCACAAAAGGAATTTGTCTTATTTATGAATAAGACAAATTCCTTTTGAGCAAAAACATACTTGACGATAAAAATATTTGATGTGCAAAAAGATATACTATACTATATTAAAAGATAAGTGAATATATTTCTTGCACGTCAAGAAAGTGAAGTTGAGCTTCCATATGCCATATTTGATGTGTGTGTGTGTGTGTGTTGAGGAATGTTTATACATCAATAAAAGCATAAATTAAATTTGTTCATTACATACAGTGAATGCATCTCTTCAGAAACCTTTGATTAAATTGACATTTACATGACATTTACAATGTCTTTATTGAGCATCAATGTTTTAATCTCTGCAAGCTCACTGCACTCACAACCAAATCAATCCAAAATCACAGCCAATCAGAAGAGAGTGTGGGCGGAGCCTCTCTGCAAGCGCACTGCACTCACAACCAAATCAATCCAAAGTCACAGCCAATCAGAAGAGATTGTGGGCGGAGCCTCTCTGCAAGCGCACTGCACTCACAACCAAATCAATCCAAAATCACAACCAATCAGAAGAGAGTGTGGGCGGAGTCTTTCTGCAAGCTCACTGCACTCACAACCAAATCAATCCAAAATCACAAGCAATCAGAAGAGAGTGTGGGCGGAGTCTTTCTGCAAGCGCACTGCACTCACAACCAAATCAATCCAAAATCACAAGCCAATCAGAATAGAGTGTGGGCGGAGCCTCTCTGCAAGCTCACTGCACTCAACGCCAAATCAATCCAAAATCACAACCAATCAGAAGAGAGTGTGGGCGGAGCCTCTCTGCAAGCTCACTGCACTCACAACCAAATCAATCCAAAATCACAACCAATCAGAAGAGAGTGTGGGCGGAGTCTTTCTGCAAGCTCACTGCACTCACAACCAAATCAATCCAAAATCACAACCAATCAGAACAGAGTGTGGGCGGAGCCTCTCTGCAATCGCACTGCACTCACAACCAAATCAATCCAAAGCCACAGCCAATCAGAAGAGAGTGTGGGCGGAGCCTCTCTGCAAGCTCACTGCACTCACAACCAAATCAATCCAAAATCACAACCAATCAGAAGAGAGTGTGGGCGGAGTCTTTCTGCAAGCTCACTGCACTCACAACCAAATCAATCCAAAATCACAACCAATCAGAACAGAGTGTGGGCGGAGCCTCTCTGCAAGCGCACTGCACTCACAACCAAATCAATCCAAAATCACAACCAATCAGAAGAGAGTGTGGGCGGAGTCTTTCTGCAAGCTCACTGCACTCACAACCAAATCAATCCAAAATCACAAGCAATCAGAAGAGAGTGTGGGCGGAGTCTTTCTGCAAGCGCACTGCACTCACAACCAAATCAATCCAAAATCACAAGCCAATCAGAATAGAGTGTGGGCGGAGCCTCTCTGCAAGCTCACTGCACTCAACGCCAAATCAATCCAAAATCACAACCAATCAGAAGAGAGTGTGGGCGGAGCCTCTCTGCAAGCTCACTGCACTCACAACCAAATCAATCCAAAATCACAACCAATCAGAAGAGAGTGTGGGCGGAGTCTTTCTGCAAGCTCACTGCACTCACAACCAAATCAATCCAAAATCACAACCAATCAGAACAGA
>CM040802.1:765000-807500 GCA_022829025.1 Squalius cephalus
TGAAATGTAAGTTTACCTCGTTCTCGTATCACATGACTCTCAGCGATTTATGATTCGATGACAACTAATAACAAAATAAAGACACAATGCCGGGTCTGTTGTAACAGCCTGTCGCTGTACGTGTGAACCGACTGCCACTCACACACTCCTTCAAGATGTCCTGTGAAATATCACACTGACACACACACACACACACACACACACACACACAGCTGTAGTGGGAGGAGAGATCAGTGACAGACAGAAGTTTCGAGAGCGTGACGTTCCTCTGACCTCCTGAGTGAAAATGAACGAGTGACTGTCTCTTCTCGACCCGCGTCACACTAACAGCCGTGAGCGTCTCGAACATCATGTGACGCGTCTCGACACGCAATCCCACGAAATCATCCCAGAACTTACTCACCCTCACTTCGGTCTACACCCGTACCACTTCATTACAGGAAAAGCAAAAGAATTTCAAAGAATATCCTGGCAACTTCTTTCAAATATAGAAAGAAAATGAATGGGACTGTCAAGCTACTAAAAAGAAAAACTCAAAAAGGACATTAAAAAAGGCTCATATATAATTTTCTGATAGATTTGTGCAAGTTTTTAAATGAGTCCAGTTCTCCAAACTGGTGAGAATGATTCATTTACAAACGAGACTGATCTGGTTCAGTTATTCATTTCTAAAGATTTTTTTAATCTAATCTTTAGCGTAGCTTTTGCATGATTATCTTAGTTTTGTTTACAAAATATATGAATATTTGCATGTTCATTAATTCATTTATTTTGGTTCTATTGTTTTTTATTCTTATATTGCTTGTTTTTGCAAAAAGCGCCTTGAGAAGACACTATATAAAATAGTTTATTATTATTATAAATGTATTTATTTGTTTATTAAACAAAGCTATCGTCACAGAAAAAGACTCAGAATATAGTGCCAGACTGAATCCGCAAGGACAGCTTTGATTTGACCAAGGTGACTTTGTTACTTCACAGTCTTGAGTTTCTTCCGGGAACGAACACGTCACAATATTCCTCATTATAATAATTCATACGCAGAATAAAGGGGCGGGGCCTGGTTGAGTTAGTTAGTAGTGTGTTAAACTGGCGGTTATGGTAAGGGGCGGCGGCATTTCCCAAACACACTCGAAGCGCTCGACCAATCACAACACACTGCTCCAGCCGACCAATCAGAGCACAGTGTGCTTTTCAGAAGGAGGGGCTTCATAGAGACAGGAAGTAAACAGAGCGTTACTGACAGACTGGGAAGAGAGGAGCCGCAACAATGGAGAATATGAGGAGAATAATCAACATTCAAGCAGGAAAACCTGTTCTAGTAGAGCCTGAACACTACATCAAGACTGTAAGAGTGTCTTACCCTCACAGCTGCTGTGTCCCTCCTCATATCCCGCGCTGCAACTGCATTTCCCGATCGGCACCAGCCATTCCCCTTCTGCACTGCAATGCATTCTGGGAGGACTGTCGGTGTCCACCTCAGAGTTGTTCACACACGAGCCTCTGACCTCCACTAGAGTCGCGAACGCAGCTTCGGCCACCGTATCCGGGAACACGGCTAAATTCTGCACCGTCGACAAGCATCGTTTATAATACACTCTCACGGAAACCAGTGCGACGCACGCGCCGACGTCCTGGAACGCCAGATGAAACCCTTTCCGGTTCAGATGCCCGATCTCACGGACCTCAGTGTTCAGCTTCATCTTGCGCTCTCCCAGATCTCCCTGCGTGAAGCTCTCGTCCGCAGCGATGGTGTCGATCTTGCTGTATCGGTCCTCTCGGGTCACGCGGCCCAGGTCCCAGTCCGACTCGGCGTACAGGAGGTTAAAGGTCTCCTTGCAGCTTCCGGAAACCCCTGGGATGCTGTTGCAGTCTCGAAGCGTGAACTGAAGCTCGATGAAGATCCGCTGGCCGCCCTGACGCCAGATCCAGCCCGTCTGGAGCCAGTTGTTCTGACTCGGCTCCATCACGTTACACACCTGATATGTGCGGATCGGCTTGTATTTCTCATCCACGCCGCTGATTTCCTCCCACTGGAAGGAGAAGAGCGAGAGCGAGAGAGAGAGAAAAGATCTGGTTAAAAACCAAGCGGATATTCATTGCAAATCTTTCTTTTGTTTGCAATTTGTCCATTAGCCTTGGTTAAATGCTATTATATAAAAGTTACAAAATAACTACACTTTTCACGGGTTGTACAAACTTTTTCACTGTGCTTTAAGAATCAAGGTCTCCATGATAAAAATATTCAGTGCAAAAAAAAAAAATTACAACAATTTTTCCCACATTTTCACTGAGCATGCCAACAGTATTAACAGGCTGAAGTGTAATACTTCTAAAAACAGATCAAATCCAATACTAATTCATCTTCAAGTGTTTCCTTTGTTGCATCAAATCCCTAAAAAGGTGGCATATTTGAGTAGATATGCATCTATGTACATTACCAAATCTCTGTAGACTTACATGCCTACATTACAACACGTGTCCGACACTGTCCATGTGGATAAGTGCATCACATGTTGCTATTGATATTTCTAAGGCGTGCAGTTCAATCAATCTGTATAAAGATTAGCGGCAAATCAGCTACAGTATATCAAACACACAATATATGAAGACTAAAGCATCTTCAATCAGCACCACAAACAAGCTCATTGTCTGGTAGAGAGATTCTAATGAGCCTCTGAAGACGAACACTCTCAGTGTTTTCACAATTAATTGCAGTGTAATGAAGATCCTTCGTTTCTGAGGGAATTGAGCAGTTTGGCGGAGACTCTCCACTGATACGAGAATGAGTGGCAGAGAATTTCAACACACCCTGTTGAAAACCACAGAGATGTGTGTGTGTGTGTGTGTGTGTGTGTGTGACCACACAGCTGTGGTGGGAGCGGGAGACAGAGGATTTAATCGCTGTCAGGTCCAGAATTAACAAGCTAAACAAATAACAGCTTGCACCGAGTTCCCAGCATGCAGCATTTCTCCTCACAGATAACGTTACGAATGACAAAACGTGTCGTCCTGAGCTAAAGCGTCCTCTGTCAGGCTTACTGCTCATCTCAGCTATGAATCAAACTATGCATGTAATCTTCAGCACGTGCTTTAGCATTGAGACAGAGAGAAGCGGATGCAAGATGGGAACCAGGACACAGAAATGACAAATGGGTTTATCTGGCGAGAGCAAAGCAGTCCATACTGGGAATACAGCAGACATGAGCAAGTTATTCAGTTGGGGAATGGAGACACGGAAAATAAACTAGAAATACTTGTAAAGATGGAAAAAAGAGGGCATTAAAGATAAGGAGAAAGAAAGAGAAAAGGCCTATTGATCAGTAGCTACACGTGTCCGGCACGCTCAAATCATTTGCACTGAACATTACGCTTCGGCATCGCTTTGAAGTGCTTCATGTAAAGCACTCATGTTTTGAGCAGCTTGTTTCATGCACTATATTTCTGCTAATTTCAGATGTGTTTTGTTCATAGAAATGCATAATTAACTATTGTAAAATTACGTTAAACCTGACGCTTTCCATTCATAGTGCGCAGACGTGATTTTATCATTTGTTGCTGCAGCAATGAACTATTATAGTTTCTTCAAAGTCTACAATAATCTAATAAATAATAGACATGAAAGTCTTACCCCATTAGAAGGATATGAGGTCCAACCCAGCTCTGCCTGGGACTCCTTAGAATTCAGCAACACAACTGGAGGAAAAAAACAAAAGCAAGAGAGAAACAATATAAGAAGGACTCATTAAATTGCAATTATATGTTGTGCAATTTCTTTCTCACTGTCAGAACACATTGAGCTGATGGTGTTTAATAACTACGAGCACACATTCAGCTCAAACGAGGACTGACAGACCTGCAGTGCTGCACTTAGTGGACGAACTGCACCGGTCATCAGATGATAACCGCGGACAGCTTTGCAAAGCACAGGAATATTGACCAATTTCAACTGGTCTGCGGCACACTGTGCTGGTTCAACATTTAAACAATAATTATCAAAGGGAAAAGAAATGTTTCACACCACCACCACAATGCAATAGAGCCCAAGAGGCCTGTGAAGCAAATTCAAGCTGGCATTTGTCATTTCCGCTGCATTTTTACAATTACAAAGCCTTAATGTGAACCTCCGCTTACAAACTAAATTAAAAAGAGCAGTGCACCAGTGAATGTTGTTATTCAGCGATTTGAACAAGTACAGGACTGTGTAAACAAACTCGGGCAACATTTTTAAAAAGATGCCCTTGACACAAATAGAGCTTGAGCTCTGAATCAGCACTTGGACAAGGCCTATAATTCAGCACCAAAGACAGCGTTTACACCGAGAAACACTGTTTCAGGACCATGGACAGCGGCGTGGATGAACATATGGGTGTTTCAGAACCACGGACAGCGCAAATTATGCTTTAAATACTTCTAAAACACGGTCTAAATCTGCACAAAACAACAAGATATATATATATATAAATATATTTCTGATGCTAAAATATCCTCACTTTTCCCAGCATAATCTGCAGAGACAAATACATCTGCACTGAGTTTAAACACTATGGTTTTGTAAAACTGTGGTTTGTTTGTTAACGTCTGTTTAAGCTGAAACCAATGTTTTTGTCCGATAAAATGGTAGATGGGGATGAAAGAAGGAGCTGCAGGAGAGTTTACAAAACTTCTGCTGAATTTATTTGATAAAAATACAGTAAAAACATGAAATATTATTCCAGTGTAAATCAGCTGTTCTCTATGTGAATATATAGTAAAGTGTCATTTATTCCTGTGATCAAAGCTGAATGTTCAGCATCATTACTCCAGTCTTCAGTGTCACATGATCCTTCAGAAATCACTCTAATATGAGGATCTGATGATCAAGAAACATTTATGATTATTATCAGTGTTGAAAACAGCTGTGCTGCTTCATAATTTTGTGGAAACCGTGATGCAGTTTATTTTTCAGGACTCTTTGATTAATAAAAAGTTGAAAAGAACAGCATTTATTTTAAATAGAAATCTTTTGTAACATTATAAATGTCTTTACTGTTTTGATGAATTTAATGCGTCCCTGCCTATAGTAAAAGTATGAATTTCTAGCAAAAAAACAACTTTTGAATGACACCTGTTTGCCTAATTAGTGTATTAGACTATGCCACATTTCTCCCATCATTTCACCAAACATGGTTGTGTATCAGAAGCTGAATTATTCATAATTAATTGCCATCACAAACGCTTGTTTCTCTTTGCTTGGCTCATGCATTGACAGCGTCAGTCCTCACACAAGAACACGCTCTGACATCACAACACTCGTCTGAACGCTTCTTCATTACAAGCCGGATGAGCACTTCTATCATACAGCGACTCATCATAGATACAGTATCATACAGCGTTTATCATAGATACAGTATCATACAGCGTGTATCATCATAGATACAGTATCATACAGCGTGTATCATCAGATACAGTATCATACAGCGTGTATCATCATAGATACAGTATCATACAGCGACTCATCATAGATACAGTATCATACAGCATGTATCATCATAGATACAGTATCATACAGCGACTCATCATAGATACAGTATCATACAGCGTGTATCATAGGTACAGTATCTTACAGCGTGTATCATCATAGATACAGTATCATACAGCGTGTATCATAGGTACAGTATCTTACAGCGTGTATCATAGGTACAGTATCTTACAGCATTTATCATCATAGATACAGTATCATACAGCGTGTATCATCATAGATACAGTATCATACAGCGTTTATCATCAGATACAGTATCATACAGTGTTTATCATCATAGATACAGTATCATACAGCGTGTATCATAGGTACAGTATCTTACAGCATTTATCATCATAGATACAGTATCATACAGCGTGTATCATCATAGATACAGTATCATACAGCGTTTATCATCAGATACAGTATCATACAGTGTTTATCATCATAGATACAGTATCATACAGCGTTTATCATCAGATACAGTATCATACAGTGTTTATCATCATAGATACAGTATCATACAGCATTTATCATAGATACAGTATCATACAGCATGTATCATCATAGATACAGTATCATACAGCATGTATCATCATAGATACAGTATCATACAGCATGTATCATCATAGATACAGTATCATACAGCGTGTATCATAGATACAGTATCATACAGCGTGTATCATAGATACAGTATCATACAGCGTGTATCATCATAGATACAGTATCATACAGCGTTTATTATCATAGATACAGTATCATACAGCGTTTATTATCATAGATACAGTATCATACAGCGTGTATCATAGATACAGTATCATACAGCGTGTATCATCATAGATACAGTATCATACAGCGTGTATCATCATAGATACAGTATCATACAGCGTGTATCATAGATACAGTATCATAGATACAGTATCATACAGCGTGTATCATCATAGATACAGTATCATACAGTGTGTATCATCATAGATACAGTATCATACAGCGTTTATCATCATAGATACAGTATCATACAGTGTTTATTATCATAGATACAGTATCATACAGCGTTTATCATAGATACAGTATCATACAGCGACTCATCATAGATACAGTATCATACAGTGTTTATTAACATAGATACAGTATCATACAGCGTGTATCATCATAGATACAGTATCATACAGCGTGTATCATCATAGATACAGTATCATACAGCTTGTATCATCATAGATACAGTATCATACAGCGTGTATCATCATAGATACAGTATCATACAGTGTTTATCATCATAGATACAGTATCATACAGCGTGTATCATCATAGATACAGTATCATACAGCGTGTATCATCATAGATACAGTATCATACAGCGTGTATCATAGATACAGTATCATACAGCGTGTATCATAGATACAGTATCATACAGCGTGTATCATAGATACAGTATCATACAGCATGAGTCAGAGCGTCTCTAGTCTGGCAGACTTGCGGTTACTGCCAAGTCAAATGTACTGAGGTCGAGTATTTTACGTTCCCAAGGTTTTCTGTGGTAAACAAAGACATAAATTTCAGTGTTCTGACTTCACCTCGGTTAGTTTGAGTGATTTTTTTATTTATTTTTCCAGAACAGCTGTTGCTCGGTCTCTCCTCATTTAGGAAACAAGATGCCATTTGATTTCTGCTGACACGGACCCCTACTGACTCGACCTTGAAGAGACAAACCGAGGCAGAGCCACAGACGAGGTCAAACGCTCGCAGGGACTCGCGGACACATGTGAGGTCATTCAACGAGATGGAGAAACAGCAGAAACAAGCAGTGGAAGGAATCCTTCTCCCAAAACATTTCAAATCATTTACTCACCATCGTCGTTCCAAACCCATTTGACTTGTGGAACGCAAATGGATAGATCTGAAATGTGATCTAAGTCTAGTTATTGATCTTATTCTTATTCATATGATTCTTTTCCTGTTTATCACTGAAACAATCTTAACTGTATGAAGCACTATAGAAATAAAGGTGACTTGACTCAAAACTATCCTTTTCTTACAATCGACTGCAAACTTGCATTCAGATCAGCCTCTATCCAATCAACAACCGATTAATAGAACCAAGAACCAAGTTTCCCTCGGATGTACAGTACGTCATGATACGGAAGAAGATATCCTCACGACAAGTCACTCTATTGCATGCAATTTCAATGAGCAGAATGTAACAGTTAACCTTCAAAAATGCAAATGCAGCATGAGTGTCATAAAACTCAAGCACTAAATTCCAAGTCGACTGAAGACATGCCATACGATAGCTTTGGGTAATATAAAGTCCACCTGTAGTCAATCATTGTATCCCCTAAAACTCATCTTTTAAATCACCAAAATGACATTTTAAAGTGCTTTTTCCTTGAAAAAAAATCTTCATGCCTTAAAATATCTTGAATGTAACTCGACACCCTTGCCTCATTTAGTATACGTGGTTCTATGAATATGCAAATGAGCCCCGCCTCCACTCACTCACTCAGCTCAGAGATCCACTGGTTGACGATCACACGTTGATCTGATTGGTTACAAGGTAGTTTGTGACGTCAGAAACACCAGCGATTTCAAAGCGTGTTTTTGAGACTGTCTTTGGTTCACTGCAGTTTTAAGGAGGAAATACTCAGCAATGCTGTCGACTTATGAATTTACACATGGTGTGTCTTAAAGCAGATTAAAAACACCACATAGGCACATAAACAACATTAAAAGCTGGATTTACACCACACTTTAAGTGGTTGTTGACGGAGAATCTTTCTCGACAGTCGTACTCCCAATTCACACTCACTATCTAAAGAAGAGCAGCTGGGACATTCTGCTAAACATTTCATTTTATATTCAGCAGATGAAAGAAAATCATACAGGTTTGGAACGACATATTTTCATTTATGCATGAACTATTCTATAAATTCGAGCCAAAATGAGCAAGAACATCATTCCGCCGTCTTTGATTTCAAAAATACACATTCCATCTCTTTTTAGCAACTGTACTCACCACAAATAACCTTCATTACATTAATCACTACGCTTCCCTCTAGATATTAGCAGAACCTGGGAGCAAAAAAAAACCCAATTTACCCTCATAAACAAAGACGACGTCTAAGACTGAAGGATGTGCTTGTGTCACAAGGGCACTGATCTCCCTGTCAAACCCAACACACACACACATGTAAATCCCACTGAAAGAATTATAATACGAGAACCATAAAATTCAATAGAGGGGATTAGCCACATGTTGTTAAACTCTCTTCCATGAAGCTTATCTGCATATATACATAAAGCACAGAACCCACCAATCAGAGTCCAGAGACCTGCGGGACACTCATCGGCCAAACATTATCCCTCTAATAAGCACACACACACACACACACGCTCGGTACGTGAATACACTCGCTCGTAGCGTTAAAGCCAACAGAATGGCAAAGCGCATTAAGTTGAAGCCCCATACAGACCTTTATGACCTCATTAAACTTTCAGCTCCGCCATCGGGGTGTAAAGAGCGCTTGCTTTTCTCTAGGCTTGTATGGAAATGCTCACACACACACACACACACACACACACACACACACAGCCGCTGAATCCTAATAACAGCTGTTTGCCTGGGTTTCGGCACAGGGGGAGGCGTATTCACCAGCACTTCTCAGTCATTCTCGCTCTTCTTTCTGATCAGCTTGCCGTCGTTTGGAAATGGGTCACGGTGGCGAACGGCCCGCTTTTACAAACACGACCCCCTCCGAGCCGACGCAACACGACAGCCTTCACAAAACCGGATTGCTTGGCTCTGACATTATCTTGACAGCGCCAGACTCAGAGACACACACAAATGAAAAGTTGTATTCAGGAAAAGAGGATTGAGAGGAACCAAGCCAGCCATTCGGATGAGATTTGCCATTCAGATGTAAGAGATTTTCTGAGTTTGGTCAGTGAGATTGAGAGAGTCATGGAGCAAATTAGAGCTGCGCCATTAATCGTTAAAAGATCTTGACTCAAACACACAGAATAATTATTTCTGTCTTACAATCATTCAAATGATCACAGAAGTACTGGGATAAAACTTTAGTGTGTGTATAAACACTGATGTTTAGGGTAGTGATCAAAATAAAGTAAATCACCTTATGAAAGAAACTTGACTCTTCAAGTAATTGCATCACTTTCATTGTTACACCAGTAGGTGGCGACATGTGACTTGAAAAATGTGTTAGTCATTGAATCATTAGGTGTGTTCGATGTGAAGCGGCGCTACTCAGATCGATCCGTGTATGACATAAAAATGACATAAAAATCGCTGTACTTTGGTGTCACACACAGAACGGTCTGAGCAGCGCCGCCTCACAAACACACCTATTCATTCAAGAGATCTGTTAAAAAACGCTTATTCATCCAGGAATAAAACAAGTGAAGCCTTTGAGTCATTGAATCATTTACTCAACCGATTTAAAAAATATATGAATCATTAATTAAATATATTTGCTTAAATAGTAGGGATGCATCGGGAAATATGGGTAGGGATATATCGGCCACCATATCGGTCTCGGCCGATATAGGTTCATTTTAGAAGTTATCAGCCCGATAAAAAAAACTTTGGCCGACATATTAAAGCCGATAAATAATGTATTATTTCCTTGAGAAGATCATTATAATCGCGTGCATGGGACATGGATTTTAATTGTGAGACGTTTGTTTTTGTAATCAGACTCTCAATTTAAAAAAAGAAATTGGATCTAGATTTATCGGCCAATATATCGGTTATCGGCTTTCAAACGTAAAGAATTATCGGTATCGATCAAATTGGTGCATCCCTATTAAATAGACGGCAGCAATTAACATTTGATCAGAACCTCTAGTAAATGACGTTATTTTGTTTAGTTGTCTATTCAGAATCATGGGAGAATCGTGACAAATCACAACAAATCATGATTCTCAATGTATCCAGAACATGCAGTCAGCCAATCAGACGAGGCGCGAGAGATTTTCAGTGTTAGCTTGAGTCGTGTTGCTGTGACGGTGTGTGTTCAGTCATGATGTGTTGCTGTGACGGTGTGTGTTCAGTCATGATGTGTTGCTGTGACGGTGTGTGTTCAGTCATGATGTGTTGCTGTGACGGTGTGTGTTCAGTCATGATGTGCATGTGCTGACGGAGATGTGACTGACGGATCGGAAATGGCTTCCAGTCTCGCTGAACGCTGAAGCTCGACTCGCTCATAACGTCACGATCCACCCGCCAGGACCTCTGAGCTGTCAGAGCACAGAGAGAAATAACTTAATGTGCTTATCAAGAGATTCAGGGTCATTAAACGGTGAAGGAATGACTGAAGACTGACATATACAGCTTTAAAAGCCGCTTTGCCTCATGTCCTGTAATGATGATTCAGAATTAAGCAAGTAAATGTAAGAGTTTTGCTGAAGTGTAGGAGGAGGGGTAGAGAGAAAAAAGCATATTAAAAAAAAAATCAGCCCATAGTTTTCTCCATATCTCAGCACATCTAAACTTCTTCATTTTGAAACGCGTCAGGAATGAAGACAGCAGTCGCTGATATGAGGGTCATGTGACTGCCGGAGAGCTGTCTTACATAATAACACCGTATGAGGAGCGAGCCGAGTCAACATGATTAGAAGGCATCGAAGACGCGACAGACAGCTCGGATTAATGCGGATTCAGAGTGACAGAACTGTTCTACAGGACAAATCAGAAGTTTGTGGGGAAATGCATTCAGATATTGAACAAATCCAATTTTACATCTTCTGATGAAATTTTGACAGGTGGCGGCACTGTTTTGGGTGGTTGTTAGGCGTTTGATAACACACACACACACACACACACTAACCCTACCCATCACACACACACACACACACACACACACACACACACACACACACACACACACACTAACCCTACCCATCTCTCTCACACACACACACACACACACACACACACACACACACACACACACCACACACACATGTAGTGTTTTCATGTTTTATGGGGACTTTCCATAGACATAATGATTTTTATACTGTACAAACTGTATATTCTATTCCCTTACACTAACCCTATCCCTAAACCTACCCATCACAGAAAACTTTCTGCAATTTTACATTTTCAAAAAAACATCACTTTTTTGATTTATAAGCCGTTTTCCTCATGGGGACCAAAAAATATCCCCACACGAACAAGGATTTCGGATATTGCCATCCTTGTGGGGACATTTTGTCCCCATAACGTAGGGTTTACCAGGCCACCCACACACCTGACCCCTAAACCTACCCAATCTCACACACACACACACGACCCCTAAACCTACCCAATCTCACACACACACACACACGACCCCTAAACCTACCCAATCTCACACACACACACACACACGACCCCTAAACCTACCCAATCTCACACACACACACACACACCCACACCTGACCCCTAAACCTACCCAATCTCACACACACACACACACACCCACACCTGACCCCTAAACCTACCCAATCTCACACACACACACACACACCCACACCTGACCCCTAAACCTACCCATCTCACTGTCCCGCTTAACCCTCGTGCTGATTGCTGTGTGTTTTAAATGTCACGGATTGTCTGCATGTAAACCGGAGCTGAGAGGACAGTTTTAGTAGAGCTTTCATACACACTTCAATAATTGAAGCCGTATCGTTGTTGGTTCCTCCATTACCTCTGGCCAAGTCGAGCAAAAGAATGTTTTATTCTGATCTTTGTGCGCAGAACCGGATGCTTTAAATGTCAAGTGTGTTTAATTCAGTCTCAGAGTTTCATCAGAACAGTTTATCGTTTGGGAATCTGAGACGGCTGTAACCGAGGTTATGGGGGAACAAGTCAAATCTGGTTCAAGAGTAATGATAAAGATAAAACACTAAAATATGAATGTTCAAAACAACTGTTTCCAACACTGATAATAATCATAAATGTTTGTTGATCATCAGATCATCATATTATTCTGATTTCTGAAGGATCATGTGACACTGAAGACTGGAGTAATGATGCTGAACATTCAGCTTTGATCACAGGAATAAATTACACTTTACTATATATTCACATAGAGAACATCTGATTTACACTGGAATAATATTTCACTGTTTTACTGTATTTTTGATCAAATAAATGCAGCTTTGATGAGCAGAAGAGACTCTTTCACAAACATTAAAAATCATAAGGAGTTTATAATGCTGAAAATAAGAACAGAAACCTTTACATAAACATCTAACAAACATGAATATCATTAATATTAATGAAAAATTATACAATAGAATAGTTTTTAAATGCCATTTAAAGCATTTGACACAGTATGTCCTGATTTTTTCAGGTTCTTTTTTAAACAAGAAGGATATTCTTGCTTTACTAGAAACAATTTATTAAAGGAGGCCAGTGTGAGAGAACAGCTTACACCCCTGATTCTCTCTCTCTCTCTGTCCTTGTTAATAAGCGACGGAGTCAGAAAAGTGGAAGAGTGGTTACGTAAGCGGAAGAGAGAGAGGGAGAGACTTTTTTTCTCTCTCTCTCAATTTAGGAATCCAGTTTAGATCTTATTAGTGTGTAATTTTGGACACATTAGCACATCAGCTCCCTGACAGGAGGAGGAACGTTCACTCCCACCCGTCTCTTTCATTCATCCTCAAACACACACACTTCTTCTCCACCTCCTCGATAACACACGGATCACAGATCACAGAGCCGTCGTTAGGATGCGGACTGAACTTTCTCTCTCTGACACACATTCACACACTGTCACCCGTGGTGTTTACAGTGGGCTAATGTTCAGAACGCTTGATGTCATCAAACTCGTGATGAATAAGATGACATCGAGCTGACTTGATTCAAAGTCTAAAATGAGTGATTTTCCCCACATACACAGAGACACTACAACTGCTTCTCATGAAAAACTGGAGCGGAAACCAAACATGTAGTCAACACTTCAGTGGATCTGGACTAATAGAACGCATTAAAAAATATTCTGGGAAAAATATCAGAATCTGTTTTTTTGGGGGCATGTCCCTGCAGTTTGAAGACAAAATAATATAGATATAATATAAAGAAATATATTAAAAAAAACATTTAAGAAATATAAATCACATAACACCCTTGTTTGGACAAAGTTAGTGTTCAAAAGTTTGGGATCTGTACAAATATTTAATGCTTTTTAATTCAGAGAAGTCATTTTTGCTCACCAAACCTGCATTTATGTGATCAAAATTGTATTTAAAAAAGTAGTTTTAACTTCTTGAAAAGAAATGAATACTTTTATTATTCAATAAATTCATCAAAAATCTTTTACATAACTTTTGAACTTCTGATTCTGTAAAGATTCCTGAGTAATTTCAGCTGAATATTCAGCTTTACATCACAGGAATAAATTAAATTTTAAAAAATATCATAAAATAAAATAAAACTTGAGATAGAAATGAAAAATGTAAGTGAAATAGAAATGAATTTAAAAAAAAGAACGTTGACCAAACTCTTTCAAATCACATCCATCCACCCCTCTCATCATATCATATCATATCATATCATATCATATCATATCATATCATATCATATATCTATCAGTCCCGAGACTCTCTTCCTCCAGCTCTCTTCCCGCTCAGTCTTTCCATTATTACTACAGACATTGATCTCCATCCTATTGATGAATGAAGGCAAGTCAAAAGGTGTGTGTGAGAGAGAAAGATAGAGAGAGACAGAAAGGTCTGGGGTCGCGAGAGAACGTCCATCCATCAATGCGGCACATCACGAGCCGCAGAAATCCATATTCCCGACAGCTGATCAATCAATACGCAGAACAACGGGCGCTTGCGAAAGAATACGGCCAGGCGAGTCGATAAGTTAGAATAACAGGTCTGTGCCTGTTAAACTGAGGAAAGATGGAGGGATGGAGGGATGACAGAAACCTTGTGTTCACTGCAGACTGAAGACAGCGAGATATATCAGTCTACAACAGTGGTTCTCAACCTCAAGATGACCTAGAATAAGACAAAACAAGCTTTACAATCAGCTAAACCTACAAGATATTTTAGATTTTAATTCACCCCCTCAACAAATGTTTTTCTTTGAAGAACCAGGATTTGGAAAATCTGAATATATATGGTGGCTTTATTTTAAAAGTGTGATTTCTAGACCTGGAAAGGTCATGCAAATTAATACAATTTTAAAAATGCCAGATACTTTTATATTAAAAAAATTCTTGTTTTGCCAAGCTTAAAAATATATTATCGAGTAGAAATAGTGAGTAAGAAAAAAATAAATAAAAAATTCCAAATCCAGTAGTCATGATTGACTGGAAAAGTCGCCGGGCCTCTCAGTATTTTTGTGGATGACGGTGATATTAAAAAGAGTGTTATTAAAAGACCAAATTCAGTAAACACCTTATTGATGATGCAAACTACACAGACGAGTTGATGAACACAGAGCATGAAAGCAACAGGGTTTCTCCATTAGGGTTTTCTATGGAAAAATGCTTACCGAAAAACTGCGCGTTGGGTTCATTTGCTCACTTACAGTATATATATATATATAATATGCACTGCATCATCAATAACATGCGGTAACATTTAATTTCACGGTCTTACTACATTAGTTCAAACCTGGTGACAATGACTGTAGGGCAGCTGAAGAAAGCTTTGCTTTGCCCTTCAAGTGGGCGTTTCTATAAGAGTGTGACGTCACGTGGAAACTATTAGTAAAAGTAAAAGTCCAAGAATATACTGTAGATGCCCGTCTCTTTCTCCATCTTCTCCATCTAAGTCAGGCTTTTAATTATCATTTGTACAACTGTCAGATCTCATCGCTCGCCCGTCTCACATGGTCTCGATTCATTTATTCCATGATTGCTTATTTACTTATCTGTGAAGTAGATCATTTGAGCATAATATTAATTCACAAAATCCTCATTATGCAAATTATGCAAATCACATGCAGAATGGCTTCCTTCAGGATTGAATCAGACGGTCATTATTGCCTCTTTCCTCAGGCCTGTTGATCCAGCTATATTATATGTGTAAAGCGTAGTATGTCCAATTTCACAGTATCTATAAAACAGTAGGCAGAAAGATTCCTTCCAGTGAGATCTTGAAGTGCATATAAGAGATGCGAATGGCAGTGAAGTGACGCTACTGACGCTGAAAGGTCACATGATAATGACAGCATGACGATTCGCATCCATACTACACACATTCATACTGTATAGAACATACGCAAAACGCAAAGTAGGCTATTTATTCAAAGAAAGAACCTACTCTGAGTCTGTGATTTTAGCCTTTGTGATGTTAGTGTTGATGAATCTCCATGCTAATCATTTAACTAAAGCTTGAAATCAAAATGCAACCAGGTCAAAGTTCATTGACTTCCCCAGATGTGTTGTATTGACTCTCGCTTTTGGTAAAGAAAAGGTCATCGCTGGAAGACCTCGCATCAATTTCAAGCTCACTGAAGCGAGTGCTTCCAATCAAAACCACATGAGGCACATGAGGGAAGCAGAAAGTGTCCAGAACATTGCAGTTCTTCACTAGACATAATGAAGGAGCTTTTCACCAGTAATGTCCCATAAATGGTTTCCCAACAAACGCATTTTCTAGTGGTGAGGAAATTATCTGCCAAACTTGTTTACCTCAAAGAAAACGTTAATCACCGATGGCATGGGAAATATGATCTAAGATTCCCATTCAACACTCAACGCTGTTAAAAGGTTGTGCTTTTGATGAGTAATTTAGCCACGGAGAGGGTCATTTCAACCTTCTTATTTAGTGTGGAGGAACGGAAAGATTGCTCACATTTAAATCTCAGGTTGGAGGGAAAGAGGAAGGCGAAACCATTTAGGAGGCTGAAATGAAAAATGTGACAGGCATCACATAAAGTGAAAAGGAAAAGGTCTTAACCCCGGTTCCTGTGGCACCCCAATATCCAGCAGCCCACACATCTTCTGAAGAAGCCGTGCACTAATGGACAGATCTCAGGGACTTTAATCACGGCTCAGGGAGAGGGTCTCTCTCTCCATTTCTCCTCTGCCAATCATCCTGCGAGTCTGAAGCCCAGCGGTCTCCTTACGACTACAGCCTTAAGAGCTGAATAAAGAGAAGAGAGTCAGGATGTGTGATACGACAGACTGGGAAGAGGGAATATTAGCACTAACCCCAAATAAAGATTTCTCTAGTCGTTTGTTTAAGCCCTTAGTTGACTAATGTCGACATTTATATTAAATTTAATAACTTAAATATGCAGGGGGGCTAAATATATATATGCCTATTCCATGCTCAAGTGCACTCAAAGCTTGCCGCAAAGCACTGGCAAAAGTAATGATTATGAATGTGTTGGAAAAAATAGCAAGGAGACATTTGAATTATTTAATAAACTAGTGTTTTTCTGCCCCCAACTAAAGATTTTTGTAGTCGACAAGTAATAATAATAATAATAATAATTCGTTACATTTATATAGCGCTTTTTCTGAGACCTCAAAGCGCTTTACATAGATGGGGGAATCTCCTCAACCACCACCAATGTGCAGCATCCACTTGGATGATGCGACGGCAGCCATATTGCGCCAGAACGCCCACCACACACCAGCTTACTGGTGGAGAGGAGACAGTGATGAAGCCAATCAGTATATGGGGATGATTAGGAGGCCATGATGGACAGGGGCCAAGGGGCAAATTTGGCCAGGATGCCGGGGTTATACCCCTACTCTTTTTCGAAGGACATCCTGGGATTTTTAATGACCACAGAGAGTCAGGACCTCGGTTTAACATCTCATCCGAAGGACGGTGCTCTTTTGGCAGTATAGTGTCCCCGTCACTACACTGGGGCATTAGGACCCACACAGACCACAGGGTGAGCACCCCCTGCTGGCCTCACTAACACCTCTTCCAGCAGCAACCTGGTTTTTCTCAGGAGGTCTCCCATCCAGGTACTAACCAGGCTCAGCCCTGCTTAGCTTCAGTGGGCAACCAGTCTTGGGCTACAGGGTGATATGGCTGCAAGTAGTCATTCATTTATGCCATTAGTCAACTACTCTCGACATTTATGTCAATTGAATTACTTAAATATGCGGGGGGCTGAAAATATGCCTATTCCACGCTCATAAAGCTTGCCCTAAAGAACTGGTAAAAGTAATGATTATGAATGTGTTGGGAAAAATAGCAAGGAGACATGTGAATTATTTAATAATCTAGTGTTTTCTGAGTCAGTGTCGGCTGCAAAGATCTCGCAGTAGTGAACACGTCTATAGAGAGAAACCCACCTTTCATACACATTAAATAAGCAGAGAGTATTTGTTTTCTGTTCGAATTAGTTCGTTTAAAAGTACATTTCAAGCTTACTATAGGCATGTTTCTCATGTCTGTGAGGATAATCGCTGAGTTTCGGTTCATTAATGTGAGGGCTGCAGGTCACGGAGACTGAGACGGAAGAAAGCTTGGTCTTTATTTTATAAAAAGCACGATTTTGTTGTTATTGTGAGTGTACACAAATAAAATAGTCCTTTACATTTTGGAATGATGTATTACTCTTATCTGTATGACACAAAATGATGTAGTGAGTAAATGAAGTAGAAAAATGTGTATTTTAGTTTAGACTTTCCCTCAAGAAGTGTTCAAATAAGTTCTGGAAATTGTGAGGTCCTTTCTTTCAGAATATTAAAGAGATTAATGTCTCACCTAGTCCCGATTAGGACAGACCGTCCTGGTTGGTGAGGAGTAAGAGTTTTATTTTTTCATTAAAAAAAAAATCATAAAAAACTCAAATAATTGATAACTTCTCACTGTGGTTTGGTTTTGTTTACTAGATTACTAAAAATAAAAATAAATATCGCCAATTCAAATTATTACTAAATGCTATGCAAGTATACAAATAATGATAAACTATTGAACCATCTAAATTTGTGCTTCATGTAGACACTGTGTGTTTTGAGTACTATAGTAATGGTTTTAGATTTCAGGCCAACAGAATCATATTTTGTGTGTTAGTAATCAAGGAAAACATGTTAAATTTGTAAGTGTGAGTGGGTGTTAGATATAAAATAATAAATTATGCTGAACTGCTGTCCAGGATCTCATCGCTAATGAAATCTGTGTATGGAAAGAGAAAGAAAGACACAGACTGTGAATTTATAAAAAAAAAGATAGTAGGGTCTCATCTACATTCACCCTGAATGGACAGATTAAAATGTAAGGTTCATAGAGCTTCTATAATAAAAAGGAGGAAAAGAGAAAAACACCAGGCAATTTTCAGAAGACCCCATAAATGCAAACACACACATAAACACACACTCGCACAGCCGTGATTGAATGCAAATTAAAATGCAAATAGCGCGCTGCTAGTTTTGGAGCAGCCGGCCCGCAGATGGAAGCGTTTGAACACGACAGCTCGGACAAGTTTGGAATGTCAAAAAGTGGCGTGGCACTAAGCAGAGTCTTCACACGTTCATGTCAGATTCAGAAATCACCATGAAGAAATGGGACAGTCCATCTTACTCGGTTGAGACGCTTTAGTCACTGTGACACAGAATATCATATAAGTGTTACTAGTCTCTGATTTCAAAGGTAGGCTAGTTGTTGTTTCTGAATATGAAAATGCCGATACAATGTAAAGTGTTTGCTTTGGCTCTTTTTTTTATATGATTTAGTTCCGTTGTTGTGCTAGTTGTCTCTGTTGCCGTCGCACAAGCAGAATGTGGCGATTGGTCGGTGTTGTGTTTGTCCCGCCCCTCCTCCGCTGTGATTGGATGTATAAAGTGACAGTGATGAGTGCTGCGTTTTACACAAAGTTGAACATTTTTCAGCTCTTTGCGTCCAGAAAAACAACAGCAAGCTCTCAGTGTGAAAGTCACCGTTTCTAAATATGTGACGCTCCCATTGAAAATACATGCTAGCCTTAGGGAAAATGTTAATTGCTGCAGTCTATTCAACAAATATAAATGTTCTTTGTTATTTATTTTATTTATTATTAATCAGGTTGAGTGAATGATTCAATGACTCACTCATAAAGACTTCACTTGTTTCATTACTGGATGAAGAACCAGTATTTAATGATTCAATGACAAATACATTTTTTAACAGTCCCTTGTCGCCACCTACTGGTGTAACAATGTAATAGATACAATCTTTATTTGAAGCGTCCTTACTTTGAAAAGGTGATTTATTCTATTTTGATCGCTACCGTAGATATCAGTGTTTATATCTGAATTATAAACTTTTAACCCAGTACTTCTGTGATCATTTGAATGATTGCAAGACAGAAATAATGATACTATGTGATTGAAAAGACTGTTTGTGAAGCTGTTTCATGACATCTGATCTCTCTGAACACAGATCTGATTCGCTGTGATCATCCTTGAAAAATGTTTAATAGACAGAGCCAAATCATTGTTATTTAGGAATAAGATTGCATGGGTGTTTAAACCGAGATCAGCATCTTTTAATGATTAATCTTGCAGCTCTCCGGCTTTAAACCGCTGCACTATTTAACAGGATCCTCAAGCTTGCACAGCCCACAGAACAGCTCTGAATTTTTCATCACATCTGCACTCTCTCGACCGGCTAACAGAGCGAAGCTGCATGTACGATCAGAAGACTGTGTCAATGAAGCTAAAGGCACATGTACATACTGTAAGCACATCACTAAGTGAAGTTACATAATGACACTAGAATTTCTGAAGAACAAGTCATGTCTGAGCAAAATACGCCGCTAGTGTGTTGTTAAAAATAAGTTCTCTGCATTTGCTAAGATGTTGGCAGTGGTTTCTGACACATTGCTGAGCAGCTGCTATTGGGTGATCTGGGTGGTTAAGAGTGTGTTGCTAGTTAGTTTCTAGGATGCAAAGTAGGGGGAAAAATAAGTTGGGATTTTCAAGCTGGAAAATACAAGGCATTATTCACTTCATCTTCATCTTTAGTGTGTAACGTTGCTGTTTGATCATTAAAAATCTCTGCAAAGCTCCAGTTCTTCTCTATATCAGTGTCAGTGTTTTGTCTTGAGTTTCTTCCGGGAACGAACACGTCACAATATTCCTCATTATAATAATTCATACGCAGAATAAAGGGGCGGGGCCTGGTTGAGTTAGTTAGTAGTGTGTTAAACTGGCGGTTATGGTAAGGGGCGGGGCATTTCCCAAACACACTCAAAGTGCTTGACCAATCACAACACACTGCTCCAGCCGACCAATCAGAGCACAGTGTGCTTTTCAGAAGGAGGGGCTTCATAGAGACAGGAAGTGAACAGAGCGTTACTGACAGACTGGGAAGAGAGGAGCCGCAACAATGGAGAATATGAGGAGAATAATCAACATTCAAGCAGGAAAACCTGTTCTAGTAGAGCCTGAAAACACCAAGGGCATAATATGGTTTATTTAAGAAAAAATACCAGTCATAAAAGTGATGCTTGCTTTAACAAATATCACTGATTATTCTCAACACATCTTCTTAGTTTGGGATTCACTGCAGGGATTGCGGAGTAATGCACCAGTATACTATCATAGTAAAAATATACATCTGCTATACTCTTATTTGTGCAATGACATTAGTCCTTGCTTTAGTCGCTTTGGACAAAGGCGTCTGCTAAATGACTAAATGTAAATGTACATTAGATGGGCTTTGTTTCAGTTGTATTGGAGGATTTGGGAGATTCGGCTCAGACGTACATGTTGAGCTTTGATTCATGAGAATGATGAAACACAAATACGTTTTACAAGCGTAAAACACACATACTCAAATAATTCTCTATTGCACCATTACAAATATCCCCTAATACAAAGTAACCAATAATTCCCAACATCTTTCTATTAAAGAATTCACTGTTATGTTCTGCCTTCAGGTCGGCATTCGTTACATTGATTTGCACCTTTGCTACTTGAGGAGTAATAGACACCAGCGTTCAAAGGCTAGTAGGTATGTACTTTTTAACTAAAGTTGCTTACGTAAGAAAACACCAAGAAAACAGCAGGATTTATAAGTATATACTACAGGTGCAGCAGTCGATGTGATAATAACTGAATAGAATGAGATCTGAGGAGACATTCAGCAGAAGTTTCAGTTCAGTCTATTAAGTTATCGTAAGGCTTCAGACGACTCACATGTACTGTTGTGTTTCAGTAGTGAGAGAGAGAGAGAGAGAGAGAGAGAGAGAGAGAGAGACTGAAAGAGTTCAGTCTTCCAGGTGAATCCTATTTCTTCTCATTTAGACTCTGTCTGCTAAATTGTCCTTGATCTGACCTTCAAGGAGTGCTAAAGTAATCTACAATTACCTCAGAGACAAGGAGAAATAAAGGGTGACACTGTCAAACACACACACACGCAACCATTAACTTGAGTATGTGTGTGTGTGCGTGTGTGTGGGTGTGTGTGTACACGTACACAGACTCAAGAGAGGATAGAGAAGAACTGGCACTTCCGGTGAGCCTCCATCTGGAGACCAACTGACCATCTGACCACATTACATCACCACACACACACACACACACACACACACACACACACGGCGATCATTCACCCAAGACCTAAATTTTCTATCTTTTACTCACTATTTTTTTTTCAAACTCATATTATTTTTCTACATAATGTGAGTAAATGAAGACCAGGGATATTCGTCCTCCTCTTGAAAAACTGCAGCTTTGACATTCTGCTATTCATGTTTCATGTCACATGACCAATCATAATCAGAAAAAGCAGCGTGACAACAATGTAAATGCCTGGCATGCACATTTTTCCAAGTATAAAACATTACAATAAAAGAGCACAGATAAATAATTTATAATGACATTCATTGTCAGCCATTTTCATGATCAAATCAATCGATTAGCTGTTGCAGCTCTTCATCCAAACTTCCACAGTCCCGTAATAAACACTGAGAACCTGAAGCCGTCGAAACACTGAAAAAGCAATCACAGCGCACGTCTGCGCATCTTAACAAGAGTAAAGAGCCGATAAATCAAGCTGTTATCTCGATAGCGTATCCATTCCAAGCGTGCCAGGATTTATACGTCTCCAGATGAAGCACCAGTTGTGATATTACAGAAACGATCCGCCATAAAAAGAATAAGGCAAATTCTCTCTTTCAAGCTGAACAATATATGCTCAAAGTCTTAAATCTGAGGTTAACAGTTTAGAGCAAAGCTCACACACACACACACACACACATACACTCTTGAAATGTGAAAGCAGACCACACTCGGTTGTTTTGATTGCAATCAGAGCAAACACACACACACACACACACACACACACACACACACACACACACACACACTGATTGCGACTGAGCCGCACAGATTCAGCCAGAGCTCCGGCTCATTTGCTTGTGGGATTTCAGGACACAAACAGCGACATACAGGCGTGCATTTACACTCAAGCTCTGAAATACTTCTACATTACTTCCATTATTTGTTATGCTGGCTTTTTTGTCACTTTTTACTGTAAGATGGCAGGAAATGATGGAGAGAAAACAAGATCAGACATTTAATGAAGTTATGTTACTTTTCCTGTTTATTACGGTGAAGCTGCTTTGAGAATTTCTATTGAATCTGGTGCTTTAAAAATAAAGGTGACTTCACTCGATTACAAAACAACAAATCAAAACGAAACATGAATTTACACATCAGAGATGAGATGGTATACTGGTCAATGAGTTGACTATTCGTCCAATAAACTAGTTGATAAGCAGTGTTGTTACTGTTAACTATTGAAAACAGTTTTTTAATTGAAATAAAGCTGAAAAAATAAAACATGAATAACAGTTTGAAAAAAAAAAAAAAACAGAAAGTATTAAAATGAATAAAACTAAAATTAAAAACTAAAAAATAATAAAAACTAAAAAAATATTAAAGCAAAAAATGACACTAGCACATAACTTAAAATAAAAACAGAAAATATAAAAAAGAAATACAATTATATGAATAATACTAAAATAACACTAAATACTGTAACACCAATAGGATTTTGCTTCACGTGTTAGTTGCTTGTTGTTTGTTTGTTTGTTTTAAACTAAAAACTTATTTTTGCAGATCCTTCATCAAGTCTCTCAAATGAGCAGCACAACTCTAAACCACTACACCACATCTCCAACCTGCAACCATCAACTAACCCATCATCCCAACTCCTTTAACTCTACCTTTAACTCTACCTTTAACTCTACCTTTAACTCTAAACTTTAACTCTACCTTTAACTCTAAACTTTAACTCCTTTAACTCTAACTTTAACTCGACACAGACAGTTTTCCCAGCACCGGGAGCGAGAGCAATCCCAGAACGAATGTTTTCCTAAACCCACGGCTCTGGGGAGGCTCAGTAAAGCCTTCATGCCAGAGCATACAATTTATGAATTTATTCATCAGCGGGAAAGCACGCATTAAAAGGTCGGGTGATTTTCCAGGTCACTGGCCAAAGCCTCCACCGGTGAGGAAAGCAGAGAGAACATGTTCCCGTCTCGCGCTGATAAAGAGGGAGAAGGACACGGCTCATATCCGGCTCATATCCGGCATCTGTGCGGGTGCAGCGCTTAATGAGTTTCAAAGGTCAAATGCCTCTTCAAAAGATTAATGGGGTTTTGCACATCACCTTCACGGGGATCTGAGGGACCGAAGGGGCCAAACGACGCTGTCGCCGAGTGTGTGTCACGCTGGGAGACATATCAGAACTGGGAAAAAATCCCTCAATGGTTCTTAAAATCCACTCTACATATCAACATATTCACATATAAAACCCTTGAAGTCAAGTGACAGTGCTGTGAGGATGTTGAACAAAACATTAAAGTTTAACGTCCCCCTGTGGTGAAAATCCAGCTTGTTTATGTGTCTATGTGGAGTTTTTAATCTGCTTTAAGACAAACCATGTGTAAGTTCATAAGTCGACAGCATTGCTGAGTATTTCCTCCTTAAAACTGCAGTGAACCAAAGACAGTCTCAAAAACACGCTTTGAAATCGCTGGTGTTTCTGACGTCACAAACTACCTTGTAACCAATCAGATCAACGTGTGATCGTCAACCAGTGGATCTCTGAGCTGAGTGAGGCAGTGGAGGCGGGGCTCATTTGTATATTCATAGAACCGTGCATACTAAATGAGGCAAGGGTGTCGAGTTACATTCAAGATATTTTAAGGCATGAAGACATTTATTTCACAGGAAAAAACTTTTAAATATATCATTTTGGTGATCAAAGATGAGTTAAGGGATAAAATGATTGACTACAGGGGGACTTTAAGTAGATGTGGCCCGTGGCTTTTGTTATGAGCTTTGGGACCGAATCCACCACTGATGTATCGACAGAAAGATTTTCTTGACATCAGAAATGCATTACCTCCAATAAAACAACCACATAAGCAACAGTGAAACACTGATGTTCTGTGACAAACTTGAAATTACCTAGGTTCTGGTAATCGTGGGTTACCTCATTTGAATATTCATGAGGTTAAAGCATTGATTGGACTACTTACAGCACGCTGCAGTTTGTGGGAATATCCAAATATCTTAAATCTTCTAAATCATTCCATCTCTTCATCACTCCAGTTCACTGGTTTGACATCTCTTTTAGTTTTCTGAATTTCTTTAGATGCTCAAAACTAAACACAGCTTGAGATGGTTTGTGTACACAGCTCATGAATATTCAATGAGGTAAGCACTGAGGCACTTTATGAGTTGTCTATTGCTAAACAACTCACTGTGCTAAACAAATATTGTTTCATACTGTATTACTTTGGTACTGCAAATTCAGGGGTTAATGCAAATCATCGTAAATGTAAATCATTAACCGGAAGCTAAAACTGGCCTTAACTTTAACAGGGGTGAACACTTTTGCATTGCACCAACATTATTTCATAATTCATTATTAATTTTCATTTTAAAAACTGAAACTGTCATATGGTGTGACGAAATACATATTTCTCCAAAAAACATAACTATAAACTCATTTACAAACATTAGAAAACTTTATTCTTGTTTTATTAGTGTTTTAGATTTAGAATTATATTTTTATACATGTGGGATTTTTTATGCATTCTGTGGTATCTTAATTTAAATGAAACCAAAACATAAAAATAAATATCTACCTGTTCCATTTTCATAATTTTTACTGTGAAAAAGTAATTCAATCAATACTTCGAACGCCACACTAAATGAGTTTAACAGCAAAACATATGCAAACTCTTCACGTCAGCCATCAGCTTTCGTTAGATCAGATCTGGCCGGACAAATGATGTCAATAAATCAATGAAAACATCCCTAGTTAACTCTGGGAAAAGTTTGTTGACCATGCGAAAAAAGTGTGTCCTGCTTTAAAATCTCTACATCAGAAAATGAAGAAGCTCACAAATAGTTGCACAGACAGAGAAAGGCAACATTTATTCACAAATGCTCGTTTGTCATATTCATTAAACCTTTAAAAGAGCCGTAGGTCTGGAGGCTTACATAAGGCCACATCTGCATGTGTGAGCCAACCTTTCCTCTTCATCATCCCTAATATCCAGATTACAAATCAAGCTACTGAACCACATTAAGAAAACGTGAGAACAAACAGTCTGGAAATGCTCGTCTAGAGTGCTTTAAAGAGCCTGTTTACACGACACCGCTTTCAACTAAAAACGAAAATACTTTCCGCTTTTTGGCTGTTCATTTACACAACATTGCCGTTTTGGGTGCCTGAAAACCCACATTTTTGAAACGGGTTTCAAAGGGTACGTTTACACGACAACGACAAGCTTGAAACAGAGAAGTTTTTCCTTTGAGTTTTCCGCACAGACGACACCATTGTTAAAATAATCCCCATTCACACGGCGAAAACTATTAAAAACGCTGCATTCTGCTGCCAGGCCAGTAGATGGCGATGAAACACTGTAGACTGAACATGTAATACCCATGTGCATGACGTCGTCTTCAGAGATTCGCGTTTTTGTCATTTACACGGAGACTGTGTTCAAAAACTTGCAATTTGAAACCTGTTTTCAAAAGTTTGCGTTTTCAGGCGCCCAAAACGCTGTTGTCATGTAAACGAACGGCCAAAACGCATAAAAAGTCTTACGTTCTTTGTTGAAAACGGTGTCGTGTAAACAGCCCCTGAGTGCAAGTTTTTGAACACGCTCTCAGTGTAAACAACAAAAACGTGAATCTCTGAAGACGATGACGTCATGCACATGAGTATTACGTGTTCAGTCTATAGTGTTTCATCGCCATCTACTGGCCTGGCAGCAGAATGCAGCGTTTTTAGTCGTTTTCACAAATCCGTTTAAATGGGGATCATTTTACCAATGGTGTCGTCTGTACACGGAAAACTCAAAGGATAAACTTTTGTTTTTGTTTTCATTGTTGCGGCTCCTCTCTTCCCAGTCTGTCAGTAATGCTCTGTTTACTTCCTGTCTCTATGAAGCCCCTCCTTCTGAAAAGCACACTGTGCTCTGATTGGTCGGCTGGAGCAGTGTGTTGTGATTGGTCGTGTTTGGGAAATGTCCCGCCCCTTACCATAACCGCCAGTTTAACACACTACTAACTAACTCAACCAGGCCCCGCCCCTTTATTCTGCGCATGAATTATTATAATGAGGAATATTGTGACGTGTTCGTTCCCGAAAGAAACTCAAGACTACAATGGAGGCGTTTCAGGAGTTCAGGAACACTGACACTGATATAGAGAAGAGCTGGAGCTTCTTCATCCTCAAACAGGAACATAAGAAAGTTAAACATGTAACAAAAGCATCACAGATCCTCTTTAAATATAAAGATCAGCAAAACAAGAGGTCAGGTACATAAACAGCACGTTCTGTCTGACGCTTTCCAAGAAAGCATGTTTTATTATTTGGCCTTTATGAAGCTGCATTGCATTCCAGAAACACTCATATTCTCCTGGTAATAAAACATCCATCGTTTTCATAAAACGGCCTCAGAAACGCCTCTGTCTCCAGGGATATTCCCGCAGATCCAGCAGAAACCTGTCCTCACCGGGATAAAGATGAATCCCAGAACAACACCGCATCGATCCGCACCGATACACTCCATATGGGACTCGTCAATATGTAATGAAACATATCAAGCACAATACCAAAGTTCAAGTAATGCTGAATATAAAGATTCTCCAGCGACATCCACACCGGATATTACGGATAATCATGACCATTCATATAGTTTCGAGTCCTGGAGGGCCAAACATCTGCAGAACTGCAGCACAGGCCTGCCAATTTTCCAAATCTTTCAAAACACAAATATTCAGATCACCTCTCAAAAGCAGAAAAACAAAAAAAATATTTGTGATTCCATATACAGCAGTCAATCACTAAAAATAGCAGGTCATTCTAAAACACAAAGTGAAATGTCCTAAAACATTATTGATGATGCATATATACAGACGAGCAGATGAGCCCAGAATATGAACGCAACGTGCTAAATGGTTCTTTATTCACATCATTAATAAGGTGTATTTAATATCACTGCCTTACTACAATCCTGGTCAAAATAACTGTCCGCTCTTCATACACCTGACATGATTTGACAGACGCCCGATCTTTTATCATGATAACTGATCTCTGGCTAATTCAGATCTCCAAACTAATTTGCAGATTTGATTAAAATATCCAGCTAGTTTTCTGATATTCCTTCATGTTCTTGTGTTGATGTATAGATACTTGAAACCATGTCTGTTACACAGCTTGATATTGCAAGCTGTAACTTATTTTAATTTATTATCGTAATCATAAACACTGGTTTGTAGTGCAAAATAAAATTTTTATTTAGCTCTGTTATTCTTCATGTTACTTATATCGTAAGTCCCGCACATTCACAGAAGACAGCTTACTTGTGCATTGAATAAACAGTATTTTGACCAAATTTAATGTACCCTTCGATAAGAATGTGAACCCAGAATCATTACGACAAGCTCAGAGAAAATAACTTTAATGAAAATTATCAAGCTTAAAATATTTTTAAAACAGACTAGTGTTTTTATGCCAATTAACAACATATTGCAACATTTGTCTCTCGTCGGCTGAGCTGAAATCAACTTTAGCTGCGTCTCCCATGATCCACGAGTCGTTCCCTATATAGTGCGCTCCACATCATTGCTTTATTATGCAAACATTCGGGAATGCCTCGCGTCTTCCCACCTCCATATAACACCTACAGAGTCAGTATTTCTGCTTTCGGACACAGCCGTCTCCTGTCTCCATCCCTCACTGTTTCACTTTCTTGCTCACTGTGAGTCCACACTTCACAACGGCCCACTAAATGTCCCCGTTACGCCTGCCAACCCCACAAATCTCTCTAACCTTCCCTGCTCAGCTTCAGCGAGTGAAGACACGGCCAGCACAGATCTCGGACGCTCAAACCCGTCATTATTAGCTCAGACTAGGGCTGTCACGAGACATATCACGACACTGACTCACGAGACGATATTATTGCCATACTCCCAGACATATGATAAAAGGTTAACACAAAATGACCTGTTAATAAAAAAGCAAAATTTTGTATTTCATTGTGTGTGGAAATGAATATTCTTGGACTTGGTGCTGGAAACCCAAAGCACAGGACAATAGAGACACCAGAATAAACACATTCATGATTCTGAAGCTGAAAATACTGAATTATTGTAGACGAATATACTTGATCTCAGTCACTGACTAGATATATTTAAAATAATGTAGGACACTTTTACTGGAAACAAGACATTTAGCATCATCAGGACCCACAAATATTCCCCCATTGCATTATTACACTATATTCAACATTATATATAGTCCTGACACTAAACCTCTGAAAATGTGAATTTTCTCACACAGTAATTTTTATTTTGGGTGAACTATCCACAACACATTGTTGCATTTGTGTATTGCGATATATTGTTACACCCCTAGATGAGACTATATTAAACATGTTTTTATGAAGTGCAGAGGTATGAATTTCCATGCAAACTGGTCTTTGTTTGAATGGATAAACACATTGATGGCTTTGCACCTTCAGAGTCAGAGTTTCCACAGGTTGGGAAGCTCGAATGCGTGCCGGTCGAGTTGATGGAAGCCAGCGCAGAGATGACAGGCGTACAGAGCTCTCGTGAGTGTCCTCATATGGGCTGAGCTGAACGGCACAGGAACAGTGTGACCCGCACGACTGATGCAGCGGCTCAAGACACAGAAACACATTAAACCGCAGTAAAGAAGCTCACAATGAGACGCCAGGGTGTGTTAGGATGAGGAGTCGGGAGTGACGGGATCCAAACGTGTGTGAGGAGAGAAACGGATGGAGAGAACGGTTGCCGTTCTACACACTACCATAGCTTGGGGTCAATACCATTATTTTATGTTTCTGAAAGAGTCTCTTCTGCTCAGCAAAGCTGCATTTATTTGATCAAAAATACAGTAAAACTGTGAAATATTATTCCAGTGTAAATCAGCTGTTCTCTATGTGAATATACAGTAAAGTGTAATTTATTCCTGTGATCAAAGCTGAATGTTCAGCATCATTACTCCAGTCTTCAGTGTCACATGATCCTTCAGAAATCACTCTAATATGAGGATTTGATGATCAACAAACATTTATGATTATTATCAGTGTTGGAAACAGTTGTTCTGCTTCAGATTTCTGTGGAAACCGTCATACTCATCTTGGAGGATTTTTTTTATGTATAGAAAATAAAGAACAGCATTTATTTGAAATAGAATTCTTTTGTCGCGATCAGTATAGATCCATTTAATGCATTCTTGCTGAATAAAAGAAAAAAAATCATATTGACTGACCTCAAACATTTGAACAATTCAATTATATCATGCATGCATGTGTATATGTATATTATATATAGCATGTGAGTTTGGAAACGACATGAGGGCGAATTAAAATTTTTAGGTGAAGTCTGAACAACAAAGAGCTTCATCCGATCTGAATCCCTCCTGCCAAAGACAGAACACAGAGAGAAGAGAGAGAAGAGAGAGATGCTGAACACAAAGAGAAGCGGCACAGCAGGACTGGGACGTAATCGTGGACAAAGAGCTTCTCGTACAGTGAGAACATATTCAGCTCAATCAGAAAACCCTTCATATTCAAGGCCTTTCAGAACACATCGCTTTCACTGCAATTAATCGCTGTCAAAACATTCATTAAGGCAACGATTGTAATCCAGTCGACCAGCATTCCAGCAGAGGACGGGGCTGGCAGAGTTCAGCATGTGCGCGCGCGTGTGTGTGTGTGTGTGTGTGTGTGTGTGTGTGTTCAGCTGGGCTTGAGCCTGAAGGGACGCCACTATTATCCGTTCTCTCCTCTCATGCCACTCATTAGGACGCTCAGTTGACCTCACCTGAGCTAATGCATCAAAACTGATGAAGCTTTTCACGATGGTCCAACAATCCCACAATCCCACAGTCACTCAGGAGAACAGGCACTCTCAATCCAGAACACAACCCTGCTTTTCTAGTATTACAGTAA
Organism: Squalius cephalus; assembly: GCA_022829025.1. NCBI lineage: Eukaryota > Metazoa > Chordata > Actinopteri > Cypriniformes > Leuciscidae > Squalius > Squalius cephalus. Next base: position 795,915 of record CM040802.1, read on the forward strand.
GAAGATTAAAATGACATGACAAAGAAAAATGAAACATAAAATGACAATACAGATAAAGAAAAACTTAAAATGACAAACAAAACAACATTTAGATTATCAAAAATATATATATATATGTTTCTCCATCTTGTCATTTTAAAGAAAGATGAAAACATAAAATGACAATACATAGAAAGAAAAACAGTTTAAAATGACCCACAAAAAAGTAAGATTATCAAAAAAAAAGATTATCCATCTTGTCATTTTAATCTCCATATAATATTAAAAAGTGTTTATCTCGACATTCTTGTTTTAATACAAAGCAATCATAATTGAGTGTTTTAGAAGCATCCTGCGAGAATAAATGTACAAATGTTCAATCATTTTCAACCCTTTATTATTTCGCCTATGAACATGTAACGTTTCCCCTTAAACGACAGATTGTTGCAGCCTGTCGTCAACAGCGTCCTATAGCGGATTCCTTGCTTTCAAAAGCTTGTGAATCTGATTTCTCATAATTCAAAACACCGGTCCTTTCTTTTTCTGCTTATTAACTTTACTTTGCATGGCAGGAATATGAAAGCACACACACACACACACACACACACACACACACACACCTGCAGTGAGTTACACTTTCCGTCTGGACGAACACATTCACCTGGCATCTGAACAGTTATAAAGATGATGCATATTATAGAGATGATGCATATTCTAAAGATCATGCATACCTTCCTCAGCACGGGACTCCTCGTTTCTGTTGAGCAATAATATCCACAGAACAGGAATGAAGGCTTTAAACTGCTCCATGTTTGCGGGACTCTGGTCATGTCTCAGCCGAGCGCGCGTGACTCCAGTGCGGGATGATGAGCGCGAGCCGTCCGGGCTTCTGACACACACACACACACTCTGCCTTATTCGGCGCCACGGGTGGGCGGGCAAACACAGTCTGACTGACAGGGAGAATGTCCAATGGAATGTGATTTCACTGTGACGAGGGATTAGCGACGGGCCAATCAAATCACGCCTGATAAATTCCACCGCACAGAGTCACTCCTCCTGGAATGGAGGCAGTGTTGAAAATTATGATATTTGGTTATGGTTTTAGTTCACAATACAAGCGGCACTAATATTTTTGTATTAAATAAAAGGCAGCTCTTAGAGCTCAAGAACAAAAGCCTGACACTGAGAGCCCATTCAAATGATTTTAAGATTGTAAAAACCCAGTATTAATAAATAATATTACTTATTATTATAAGTATTTTATATATATATATATATATATATATATATATATATATATATATATATACAAGCGGCACTAATATTTTTAAATATTTAAAAATATTAGTGCCACTTGTATATACAGACCCTTTCCAAAAAATTTGAATATCATGGAAAAGTTTATTTATTTCCATAATTCCATTCAAAACGTTAAACTTCCATAGATTATAGATTCAGGGACCACAACTTAAACGATTTCAAGTATTTAGTTGTTTATTTGTACATAATTTGGGCTTCCAGCTCATAAAACCCACGAAAACAGGATTTCAAAAAATTAGAATATTACATGAAATCACACAGTAATTACACAGTGATACCATGGTCATTGAACCAGGTTTTGGTTCTTTTGGCAGTGTGGGCCGGTGCAAATCCTGCTGGAGAATGAAGTCAGCATCTCCATAAAGCTTGTCTGCTGAAGGAAGCATGAAGTGCTCTGGAAATGTCCTGGTAGACGGCTGCGTTGACTCTGGATTTAATAAAGCACAGTGGACCAAAGTCCTCTTTTCTGATGAGAGAAAATTTTGCATCTCATTTGGAAGCCAAGGTCCCAGAGTCTGGAGGAAGAATGGAGAGGCACACAATCCAAGATGCTTGAAGTCCAGTGTGAAGTTTCCACAGTCTGTGTTGGTTTGGGGAGCCATGTCATCGGCTGGTGTTGGTCCACTGTGCCGTCCACTCAACGCAGCCGTCCACCAGGACATCTCCAGAGCACTTCATGCTTCCTTCAGCAGACAAGCTTTATGGAGATGCTTCCTTCATTCTCCAGCAGGATTTGCACCGGCCCACACTGCCAAAATAACCAAAACCTGGTTCAATGACCATGGTATCACTGTGTAATTACTGTGTGATTTCATGTAATATTCTAATTTTCTGAAATCCTGTTTTCGTGGGTTTTATGAGCTGGAAGCCCAAATTATGTACAAATAAACAACTAAATACTTGAAATCCTTTAAGTTGTGGGCCCTGAATCTATAATCTATGGAAGTTTAACGTTTTGATAAACTTAGATAAACTTTTCCATGATATTCTAATTTTTTGGAAAGGGTCTGTATATATATATATATATATATATATATATATATATATATATATATATATATATAGCAGAACACTGACCGGTTAAATGTTTTAATGTTTAAATTGTTACGCATTAAAGAGAACTGCAAAATAATTACTATTTTCAAATACGTTTCAAACTAATATTGTTGGTCAAAACCACACCATATTTGTTATTCCTGGCTCATTCTGACAGCTTTTACAAACAGATTGAACTCCTATATATGTCAGTAATGTCACAGAAATTATACAATAACATTTTATACAATTGCATCCAAGTGGAATGTTGCTTATTGATTATTCTTGCTGATTATTTATGGTGTAAAAATGGTAAAGGAGTCTTTTCCAGTCCAGCCGCTTTCCTGAGATGTGACATCAAGTTTTTTAGAATTGAGCTTCATCGAATTACAGAATTATGTCAGTAATTCAAAAAGTAAATAGTGGAGCCACAAGATGTGTGGTACTTGCACACAATACATGCAATATTTCTCAGATTCTTTTTTCCACAATAATTCATTGTCCTCAATCAGAAACTTATTGCTCACAGCGAAGATTAACTTCTCTTGCATCTTGCTGAACTTCAACAACATCATCTGCCAAAGACACGAGTCCTGCTGTCTTCATTCCCTTTGGTAATCGCTGTACATTTGCATAAAATAAAACTTTTCTCAACTTACTGGCTTCGCTGGACACGCCAACATCTTGTCGCCTGTAGCTCATTTCCCCCGAAGTCGCCATGCATCTCACTTTGAAAATTAATGAGTTCACGTCGAACAGGAGGAAATCATTTGTTGGGTTTGGATGATATAATACTGTTTTATTTAATTTTTTTGAAAGAACAAACTAACAGAAATGCACAAAACCACAGTTCATATGCATTTTATTCCAAACATCCGGCACAGAATCAATATGCACACATGATTGCAGGGTTGATGTGAGTCTTTGTGAAATGACGCATCAACTATGCGAAACCCACACACTGCATCTGTGTAACGCAGAGCCTATTGTTTATCACGGCATTACAATTTCATGCTAGGCCACCTCGAAGCACTCTATCTCTCTGGACCTTAAATAAAACAATGAAGGGTGCAGAGAAGCCAAAAAACAGTCACTTGACCTTCTGTTCTGAGGTTATTTTCACAGTTAATCGGGTAGATAAAGAAAGGAACGGAGAAAAGAGTGAGGGGAGGGCTGGAAGGAAGGAAGGAAGGAAGGAAGGAAGGAAGGAAGGAAGGAAGGAACGAATGTACGAAGGAAGGAAGGAAGGAACAAACGAAGGAAGGAACAAACGAAGGAAGGAAGGAAGGAAGGAAGAAAATAAGGAAGGAAGGAAGGAAGGAAGGAACAAACGAAGGAAGGAAGGAAGGAAGGAAGGAAGGAACAAACGAAGGAAGGAAGAAAATAAGGAAAGAAGGAAGGAAAGAAAGAATGAAGGAAGAAAGGAAGGAAGGAAGGAAGAAAAGAAGGAAGGAATGAAGGAAGGAAAGAAAGAACGAAGGAAGGAAGGAAGGAAGGAAAGAAGGAAGGAATTAAGGAAAGAAGGAAGGAAAGAAAGAATGAAGGAAGGAAGGAAGAAAATAAGGAAGGAAGGAAAGAACAAAGGAAGGAAATAAGGAAAGAAGGAAGGAAAGAAAGAACGAAGAAAGGAAATAAGGAAGGAACGAAGGAAGGAATGAAAGAAAGAATGAAGGAAGAAAGGAAGGAAGGAAGGAATTAAGGAAGGAAAGAAGGAAGGAAAGAAAGAAAGAAAGAAAGAAAGAAAGAAAGAAAGAAAGAAAGAAAGAAAGAAGGAAGGAAGGAAAGAATAAAGGAAGGAAGGAAATAAGGAAGCAAGAAAGGAAGGAAGGAAAGAAAGAACGAACAAAGGAAGGAAGGAACGAAGGAAGGGAGGAAGGAAGGAAGGAAGGAAGGAAGGAGAGAAAGAACGAAGGAAGGAAGGAAACAAGGAAGGAAGGAAGGAAGGAAGGAAGGAAGGAAGAAAGGAAGGAGGAACGAGCTCACACACACTTACAGCCAATCAGAGGGGGTTATTCTCACGGGACAAACTCACACACACTTACAGGAAGCTTATTCCCAGATGTGCTGTTTGTGCTGTGTGAATCCCTAAACCCGGATCTCGGGAGTCAGTGAGCTAAAGGTGTTGATGTGCAACTGTAACACACACACACACACACACACACACACACACACACACACGACACCAGGGAGAACCTCTACAAACTCTTTTAAACGCACGCTGGGGAATGAATCACTCCATCCCGCTGTAAAGATGAGACACGTTCTAAAGAGTCTCCATGTTTTGACATTTCGACGAGACGCCGCCAGAAGGGCCTGGTCTGAGGCCGAGAAGGGAATTGTGGGTAATGATTTAATTCCTGTTTTCACACACAGACACATCTGCACATTGATGTTCTCCCTGTATAAGCATGTCATCTCACACTGGTCTGAGTGAACCACAGGAGGCTGACGGTCGTTGGCTAACGAGTGCTGTTGTTAATTACCAGCAGAGCCAGAGACGCGTGTGAGGGTCAGTGTGTTTGAGGCGGGACTCGACAGAAACACCAGCGGAAAGACGCAGTTTATGTGTGTGTGAAAGTGGACGTGTAGAAGCGGAAGAAAAGAAAAGAAAAGCTGACTTGACGAGGACCGATGGAGCCTACAAGTGGACAAGGAAATATCATAAAATTATTAATTTAATTATGTGAACATAAACAATTAATCTAGTACTTTTCTGAAATAAATACATGGACTAAAGTAATGCAATTGCTAAACGATGAGATGATTATAATAAATCATCACAGTATTATAATAAACACTGCCCCCCCCCCCCCCCCCCCAAAAAAAAAGGGGAAAATAAGTCACAGTTTGGTTTTAAATATGCAAATGCTTAAGAGTCTCTGATTGGATCATTATTGCAGTGATTATTATGTTTGTAGCGTGTTATATGTGTGGCAAGAGTTCTTCTAACCCTAATGGATGGAGTGTGTTTCATTTCTTAAACAACCATGTAGGAAAGAAAAATCATGGACATGTTCCAGGATGACATTTTGCAGATTCCTCAAGCTCAGACTGTGAGAGTACGGTTGGGAGGAGCATGAAGAGTCATTTCCCCTCGAGTCGAGACCTGATTCATTCATTCATTAGTCTTCGGGATGTGCTGGAGGAGACTTTACACAGTGCTGGACTCTTGCATTGACAATACAAGATCTGTACTAAAAATGTATTCACCTCACATTTATTTCCATCAAGAGGTGCAAATATATATTTATTTATGTAGACATATTTATTTATATAGCATGTTTTATAACTTTATTTAACACGTTCCTAAATTTTATGTAAGACTTCATCTTTCAGTGAGAAAGTGTTTAATTTACGAACTTTTATTTTTAATTGTGAGTAAACGCCATTCGGCAGAAGTGAAACTCTTATGCAGAGACTCCGCCCCTTGTGGAGGCACTGCCCACTGACTCTTCTTCAGAGACTCCGCCCCTTATGGAGGCACTGCCCACTGACTCTTCTGCAGAGACTCCGCCCCTTATGGAGGCGTTGCCCACTGACTCTTCTGCAGAGACTCCGCCCCTTTTGGAGGGACTGCCCACTGACTCTTCTGCAGAGACTCCGGCCCTTTTGGAGGCACTGCCCACTGACTCTTATGCAGAGACTCCGCCCCTTTTGGAGGCACTGCCCACTGACTCTTCTGCAGAGACTCCGCCCCTTATGGAGGCACTACCCACTGACTCTTCTGCAGAGACTCCGCCCCTTTTGGAGGCACTGCCCACTGACTCTTCTGCAGAGACTCCGCCCCTTATGGAGGCACTGCCCACTGACTCTTCTGCAGAGACTCCGCCCCTTGTGTAGGTACTTCCCACTGATTAATTAAAATGTTTTAATTTTATTTATAAAAATAAAAAATAAAAATTGGTCCCATGCATAAATGATATATAGTTTGTGTAAAAGTGAAGGCAAGAAAACTTTAAGTTTGTATGTGGGTGAATGCTTATGTAACTTTCCCGCATAATAATAATAATAATTAGGCCTTCACCTGTCACTCAATCCTCATCATGTAACGTTCCAGTTTTTCCACACTCTCCTCAAACCCTCGTCTGTTTCCCGTGAAGCGCTGAAGCCACGGCCTAATGTTGTGTTATTTTGTCTCCTGTAAAGAAGAAATCGATTGTGAGATATTGCGGAATACAGAATTATTCCGGGTGCAGTGTGGCAGTTTGCAGATAAGAGCCTCGGCTAAGTAATCATAAATATTAGCATGATCCCGGCGGCCACATTTGGAGATGCTCAAGCTGGAATTCACATCTCCCTGTTTTAAAGCAAGTCCGATACGGATAAAATCCCAGATATATCCTCTACCAAAGAGGCCTTACAACCAGTGCTCTCCTCAAATATCACCCTAGACAGGCTGTTCTCTCATCGTGACGGTGGATTAAGGAGACGGACGGTGTGTGTGTGTGTGTGTGTGTGTGTGTGTGTGTGTGTTGTCATGAGATGTTCATGTTTTATTCGGATGCCAGGGAAAGCACACAGCGTCAGTGATAGGAGATCAGTGAAACACACTGCTGTTTGTAATTTACCTGCTCCACGCTTCTGGCTAAACAGGAGATTTAACTCCTTCACTGCAAACGTCCTCAGTATTTCTGTCTTGCTTTTCTTTCAAAATAGCCAAACATTCTTAGATCAGATATTAAGTCTTAATGAATGAAGCAAGTCATGAAAATGAAGTGAGTTTGAGCTTAAAACAAGAACACATATCAGTCAGTGGAGTCAGAAAAATAATCTTCATTCAAAGGGAAAACTAGAGTATTCTTCTGACTCCACTGACTGATATTAGTTCTTGTTTTAAGCTCAAACTCACTTCATTTCCATGAGTTTTTGTTCTAGAAAAGTCACTTCTCAAGTAAATGTGTCTTGATTATGAAAGCTGATATTTGCACTGCAAAACAACTAAAATCCGGAGTAAAAAACATGTTTTGCAGTGTTGTCAGTGCAAGAACGTTTATTTTAAAGGGAAACTAAATCAGTGCTATAAATCTGATTCTGTAAGTCATCCTAATTCACGTCATTGATTAAAGAAGATGTTTTTCCAGTTAAAATGAAAATAGGTTTGATGTATCAATAGATAATGGCACAACACACAATGATTCAAAAAAAGTTAATTATAAGGCAATTCAGAATCAGGCTTGAATTTATTCATTAGTAGTAAAACAACAGACACACACGAAGATGAGCTGCAGCGAAGATCAATGGCGGAGAAAATAAGGGAAAGACAGAGACGTGTTGATTTGCCGTCTGGAGACGCACACAGGGATTCATCAGGAAAGATAAACGGCCTTGCCTGAGTTTCGATCCTGAGTTTCTATGTGGAGTATTTCTGGACACAGTTCATGTTTCAAACATTGTGTGTTTTGAATCTCCGTCTCGGTTTGAGCTCATGGTTTCCACCAGGAGAGAGAATGCCATCTTCCACGAGTCCTGGATGTTCAGCGAGAGTAAATCAGCCTCGACTTGCCCTTTCCCCAGACGAATCGATTCCGACACCGTTGGAAGTGTCCTGGATCCTATTGTCCCGAATCCTACATGGTTTCTCTTCGCTCGTGAGCAAATCTGAAGCCAGTCATGGCCTTTGATCAGAGAGGACTGTGGTCGGGTCCGTCTAATACGCAGATCTTAGAGAATCCAGGCCAAGGAATAAACCAAATAAAGTCTGAGAAAGAAATGGAAAGAACATCTCGAGGAAAAGCGAGAGTCTCCAGAGGTTTATATTCCTCTCCGGAGACTGGGTGCTTGGAACAACAAAGTGGGACACGACTGTTGAAATATTCAGGCTTAAATCCCAGAGCTCTGTGGACTATTCCTGAATGTAGACCGTGTTCAGATATTAGACTTATTAGCTGTGCAATCTCCTGCTCTCCTCACATGTTCTTCTCAGTGTTTCTGTCTTGTTTTCCGGCACAAAAACTGTGTCTAAACATTCTTAAATCAAGAGACATTTACTGGAGAAGAAGCAAAATGACTGACACAGAACATGAAGTGAGTTTGAGCTTAAAACTAGATCTAATATCAGTCAGTGGAGTCAGAAAAATCAGCTCGTTTCCCTTTGAATGAAGATTATTTTCTGAGTCCACTGACAGATTAAGCACAAACTCACTTCATTTTGATGATTTTTCTTCATATCTTCAGTCGTGTTGCTTCTTCTCCAGTAAATGTGTCTTGATTTAAGAGTGTTTAGATATTAACACTGAGGAAGAAACAGCTCTTTTTGCAGTGTGTGCAAGTTTAGTGCTTCAACTTCAGTTTATTGCCACATTTCTAATTTTCATCTAGTTAAGTTTTTCAACTAATATTTATTTTATTTCATTTCAGCTTTATTTCGATTACCAGAAATGTTTTGAATAGTTGTAGTTTTAGTTAAAGTTAATAACCCTAGCGGAAGCAACAGAACACACACACATGAGAGTTTATTTTTATTTATCAGTTCTTATTTTTATGATGAATTTTCGTAGTCAGATTGAAAGTCTGCGCACTGAACTCATGCGACGGGCAGAGCGATGATGACGAAGATGTAGAATGATTCCAAGGATTCCTTCACCATAAAAAAAAAGATTGTTTTAATAAAAATCAACCCTTGGGACATAAAAGAGCCTGAAAAAAAGACCCACAAACACACACATACACACACACACACACACACACACACACACACACACACACACAGACACACACACACACACACACACACACACACACACACACACATACACATACACACACATACACACACACACACACACACACACACACACACATACACACACATACACACACACAGACACAGACACACACACACACACACACACACACACACACACACACACATGTACACACACAGACACACACACACACACATACACACACAGACACACATACACACACACACACACACAGACACAGACACAGACACACACATACACACACAGACACAGACACAGACAGACACACACACACACACACACACACACACACACACACACACACACACACACATACACACACACACACACACAGACACACATACACACACAGACACACACATACACACACAGACACACACATACACACCTACACACACAGACACACACACATACACACATACACACAAAGACACACACATACAGACATACAAACAAAGACACACACAGACACACACACACATATACACACAAAGACACACACAGACCCACATACACAAATACACACAGACACATACATACAGACACACAAAGACACACAGAGACACACATATACACACACAGACACAAAGACGTCATAGACACACACAGACCCACATAACACACATACACACACACACACACACACACACACACACAGACCTCATAGACACACACAGACCCTCATAAACACACATAAACACACATATACACACATGGACACAAAGACACACATATACATAATTATACACACCTATACACACACACACACACACACACACACACACACATAATTATACACACCTATACACACACACACACACACACACACACACACACACACACAGTCACACAGACCTCACACACCTCCATCAGAAGGAGCTTTAGAGAAAATGAGTTGATTCTCAGCAGAAACCCGACACTTTCTCCACAGACGCTTCACCAAATCACAACATCTCTCGTCTTTTATTTGAATCAGAAATCGCCGCCACTATTGAGTCACTCCACTCCAAACACATCAGATGGCCAAATAACTTCTCTTCTGATCATCTCAGCATCAATCTTCAACACAAGATTGCTAAAATGGCTGCTATATGTGTTTTTCACCTCTCTTTTACCAAGCAATATCAGGGGTAATAGCTCTCAGAAGAACTCTTCAAAACGTCTCCGTCCAATAGATTATCACTGATAGTCCTCAGCGCTTACAGGCCCGACACAATAAACACCACAGAAGATGTGTGGGACTGTTGATGCAGGTCCATATGGACCAATACAGAAGATATTCCATCTTTTTCAGAGTCCATATTCCACCATTCAACATTTTACCTTGAGCTTTAGAAGTTTGGACTGAACTTCAGGTGACCTTTGAGCAAGAGAACGAAAGCGAACATCAATTAAATCTCGGACACAAGTGAACAAACAAGCACTCGAGGCGTCTTTATCCTAGTGTGTAGAGTCAACAGTTCTCTCGCCACTCCACATCCTGAGAAAACAGAAATATTTACATAATTAATTACATTCCCAGTAATTAAAGGAGCAAATAAACAGGCCGATGTCGGAGACGGAGGACATATTTCGAGGAGATTTGAGGCGCTGAAAGATTCATGCTCCGGAAAAGACAGAAGAGATGAGAAATGTATGCAAATGAAGCTGGAATATTCAGGGTTCGGGAAGATGTTGTGTCAGGGGATTTTCAGAGGAATGAATGAAAACATCGCTCTCAAACTCTAGCTGAACTTTCCTACACACTTTAAAACTGAAATGAGTGCAAAGACTATATATTTATCTAAATAATCTTTTAATAAAACTAAAAAAAAAAAGATTTTAACCACAGATATCAGATATCGAGACTATTATTGATCATTGAAAAATAACCAATATTATTTTGTCTATATTAATACAAATACAACACTAGAAACTAAAATCAATCATTTTAAATGCTAGAACTGAATTTAGGCATTATTATTTAAATGCACTGTAAAAAAAATGATATGATCGGTTCAGTCATGGCAATTTAGGTTTTTACATTACTTCAACTCATTAAAAATAATTTTTAAGCAATTTTTATGTTGAGTCAGTTTAATATAATTTAAGTTGAAATTACTTGTACAACCAAGTTGATTATACTTAAAAAAATTGTTTAACTTGGTAGCAAAAAGGGCAGCAACTGAATATCATAATATCATCTATATATTAAAACAGCTTCTTTGTTGTATAATAAGGACTGGATATGAAATGGATATGAAATGGATATGCTAAAAATAACATTAAAACTAATGAATAAAACTACAGTAGTGTCCAAAAAGTGATGTCAGGAGGGGATTATTTGTTTTTATTGACCCTACAAGTTTGATTAAACCATTGAAATATGAGGGAAATATTGGTAACACTTTACAATAAGGTTCCTTTATTAAACATTAGTAAATGTATTAACTAACATGAACTAACAATGAGCAATACATTTACTACTGTTTTTGTTAATCTGTGTTAATGTTAGTTAATAAAAATAAAGCTGTTCATTGTTTGT
>CM040802.1:812500-817500 GCA_022829025.1 Squalius cephalus
GTTTCCACAAAAATATGAACTGTTTCCAACACTGATAATAATCATAAATGTTTGTTGAGCATCAAATCATCATACTAGAGTGATTTGTGAAGGATCATGTGACACTGAAGACTGGAGTAATGATTCTGAACATTCAGCTTTGATCACAGGAATAAATTACACTTTACTGTATATTCACATAGAAAACAGATGATTTACATTGGAATAATATTTCACAATTTTACTGTTTTTTACTGTATTTTTGATCAAATAAATGCAGCCTTGCATTTCTCTTTCTGACTCCAGAAGTCATTGCTGAGGAGGGTTCTCTGGTTCATGATTGTGTTGCTCAGAGATTACGTCATTAATAACCCTGATCATCAGGTATCATCAGTTATGGTAAATCAGGTATCATCAGTTATGATAAATATCATCAGCTATGGTAAATCAGGTTAGGTCGAGGGGCGTCTAGACAGAGTCTGCTGGGTTTCCAGGCAATGCTCAGTGTCACACACTCCTTCTCTCTGCTTCACCTGCTGGTTCCAGCGCTCGAGTCGTTCAGTCGGTGTGTGTTTGGCAGAGTTTAATGCACTCAGATCTGGTTACGGTAATGAGAGGTGGAGCTGCTTACAGTAAAAGCACATTAAAGCCTTTATTCTCTTCCCCCTTTATTCTATTAGCCAGCACTTCTCCCTCTGTGCTTATTTGCGGTTCTCGGTTTTTGTCACAAAGCCTTTTAAACTAGAAACACGTTTGTGGCCGATCAACACCACATCACTCCCAGAAGAAAAGCTTCGGCCATGAAGAGGGTTCATACGGGGGGTCCATTTTTAATTTGATGAATTAAACAGCTCATAAAACATATTTATCTCTTGAAAATTAAATAACTGAAACATGAAAGTATTATGCAAGACATTTCTCCTTTTATAGAACCCATAAACAGTCTTTATACAAATGTATTAAAAAATGAAAATTGAAATTGAGTCAAGATCCCCACAAGGTTTTATATAGTGTTGTTGCCAAAGCAACAATATTGAACAGTTGTTGCAGCTTAATAGTGTCGAATAATGAAAAACATTATGATTTACTCAATTAGCGGATGCTTTTATCCAAAGGGACTTAACCCTGTAATGCATTCATTTTTAAATAACAAATGAAAAAAACTGTATTATATTTATATTATTTATATTCACTGAAAACATGGCAACCTAAAAATGTGCTTCATGCAGTAACATCTAAATTAATTGATTTTATTCTAATAGAAAATGTAATTTAACATTAATAAATCAACCTAAATATATTAGGTTACACCAACAAAACTAAATTTTAGGTTTAATTTCAGTAAATAGCTCTTTTAAAGTAACAATTGTAGAATACCACTTTAGTATTTGTTCTATTTTTCTATTCTTGGTTTACATTTAAATCTGTTTTAGTTTTTTACAGTCTTGTTAATTTTTGTTTGTTTATTTACTTATCTTATTTCAAGTAACATTTTCTTATAATATTTATATTTTATTTTAATTAACAACAATTGTTTTGAATAGATTTTGTTTTAGTTAACAATAACAACACTGATCTTAATATTTAGTTGTTTCTTCAAAGCAAGAACGTAATAATTCCATATTGACTAATATGGAATTAATCACTCTAAATAATTCATTCTGAGAGTCACACATCTGTAGTGGTCACCGAGTATCAGAGCGTTAAAATTAGTAAAAACTAAATAACATGATAGCACAAATGCATAAAAAAAAACTTTTTCAATCAATTAAAATGATTTTATACTTTATTTTATAAGAAAATAGGAAATGTCTTTAAAAAATAAGTAAATAAATATTTAAACAAATAAATAAATAAATAAAACCCTTAAATACCCCCCCCCCCCCCCAATTAATTCAAATGCTTATTTTTCTACTTTATTTTCATAAGAAAAATAGGAAATGTTAAAGAAATATAAAGAAATGAATTCAACGAGACAACACAATTCCTATTCTCCGAAGCTTTAGTTTGGATTCTCTGGTTGATTGCCCCGGCTCTCTGCTGTGTTTGGCAGCTGCGGAGAGAGGGAGCGTTATAGAGGTGAAGTCAGTCTCTCTCTCTCTCCTACAGGAGAGGGCAAGGGTAAACTGGACAGGTTGCAAACTGGCAAGGAAGGCCAAACTCCCGATGTCAGTTTGGATCCGAGCGAACGGTTGCATCTGTTCAGTGTAAATCAGGCCATCTCTGGATGCCAAGGCTCTACGTGACCTAACAGAATAACCTTTAGATTGCTGCACACATGCAGAAACCAGACAATTACAGACACACAAATAAAATGTTTTTCCCCAATACTATAGTATTCTTTTAAGGATCTGTGGGAAATAAACTGTAGGCAGCGGCAAATAGCAAAAAAAAGTATTTTATTTAGATGCTATGCAATAATAACAACATATTCAGTAAGCATCTCGCTTTACTTGTATTCACTGTAATCCCTCAGTACCGTGGTATATAGAATGGTACCATCTATGATACCATTACTGTACTATGGTACTGCCACAGGGCTTTTTTGTAAGACTGTCTCTATGAAACTTCTCATCGATCACAGGAATCATCTAAATACACTTCCTCTTTTTTTGTACAAAAAACAAAAATCACTACCAGCACTCCGAGAGGCCTCTATGATTTATAGATTATGCATTTATTGAGTTTCCTTTCGAAGCATTCTTGATCTCTCTCCTGACTCCCACACAGAGACGCATTACATTCTAATTGAGAAATTTAGATGGTGAAGGACAGTCCATGAATTAATCATGCTCAAAAACTCGATAGAAGCCTTGCTTGCACTCGACCCCTAAGATCTGAACTCAAAAACGCAAAATCACCCAAAGCTATATTTAAGAACATATTAATATTCTCTTTCTCACAATCACTCTCAGACCAGCTCAGAGAGCGTGAAACATGCAGATGAGCTCCAGCTCGGTCCATGCGAAGAACAGAACACAGACAACAGGAGACTTCCTAAACTCTAACACTGAAACAAGAATATATCATTTGTAACAATGAAACAATAATACTTCCAAAATTGTAACACTGAAACAAGAATATCCAAATTGTGACATTAAAACAAGAATATCTAAATTGTAACACTGAAACAATATCTAAATTGTAACAATAAAACAAGAGTTTCTTAATTGATAACACTGAAACAAAAATACATCCAAAATTGCAACATTTAAACAAAATTTCCCAAATTGTAAAATTAAAAAAAGATTGTAACACTGAAACAATAATACTCCCTAAACTATAAAATTAAAACAAGAATTTTTAAATTGTAACACTGAAACAAGCATTTTCTGCCAGGCTGCTTTAAAACAATATACTGTGAAAAGTGCAATACAAATAAACTTGAAGTGAAATGAATAAAGAACAATGTTTTTGGAAACTTGATACTCTATAAATTCCTGTGGATCATGACTTGGAGATCTGTCTTTCTTGAGAAAAATGTTAATTTGTTACCTTTTCTTCCTTATTTTAGAGGAATATTTTGAGTATTTTGGGAAATGTATGATAAAAATTGCGCCAATATAAAAGGTCCTGCCCTTTTTCTGCTCTATACCTTCTATACTTTCTGAATACTGGGAAGAGATTATTCCCATTCAAGGTGCAGTGGGAAGAGAAGCTCCTGAAGAGATAGAGCAACAAATCCCATTCCCTCGCCAGTCCAACAGAACATGTAATAGCAGCTTTTACGGTGAATGACTGTAATAACACACTCCTGTTAGTCAATAGCTTCTCTGAGCGAGAACACACAGTCCTCACACACACTATCAGTCTGATGGACTTAGTCAGCTTTACACGAGTTCTGACAGGAGATTATTGCTCAGATGGAAAGAGAAGCGTTAGGAAAGGTCATCAAACCCGACTGACCTCTGCTTCAGTGTTAAATAGAGAAATTACATGAGAGGAAATCTCTACACTGAGCTCTTCTGTCACGTAAAGCATCTGAAACGGAGACACACACTGCTCAGTTTTGATAACGCTGCAAAAAATCACTAATGAGTATTTTTGTTTTGTTTTCCAGGAAAATTATCAGAATGTGGTATATGAATATATGGTATATTATGTGAATATAGTGTAACGTATTCCTGTGATCAAAGCTGAATTTTCACTCCAGTCTTCAGTGTCACATGATCCTTCAGAAATCATTCTAATATGATGATTTGATGCTCAGGAAACATTTATGATTATAATCAGTGTTAAAACCAGTTGTGCTGCTTCAGATTTCAGTGGAAGGCTGGTGAACGAGTGCATGCAGTGTTATAGACAGATTGATAGACTTTATTAATCCCACACCGGGGAAATTCACTTATTCAGTCTACGCACGCATGTGTATGTGATGCGAAAGCAATTATATTCATATGTGTGTGGCTTATTATTATTGTTCTTCTCTGGGCCGTTAAATGCTAATAAAATTCATTTTACAAGTCAGATTTATTATTTTCCCACCATGTCGATCTTCCCTCTGTGCTTTTTGTCTCCTTGCCTTATCATTTTCTCTTTGTTCTGAAATCCAAATGCGATTAAGACAAAAATACAAACCTGAAAATGCTCTTCATTAATGCATTTATTCATTCCCTATTTTTGAATGTTGTTTATTATTATTATTATTATAGACGCCAACCCACTGTATTTCAGACAATAACTCATCATGCTGAGTTAATAATGGACGTTAGCTGGATTCCTATCATGCACAGATCCATTTCCCAGAACACTAATCTGTGCATGAGGATTTTCTCCTTAACTCCGCTCGTCTGCTGGCGGACGCTACAGAGCCCATATAAACGCTATATGTGAATACACACACTAATGGAAATCATGTCTGCCATCCATCATATGTAGATGTCAGGCCGCTGGCACTGTCAGTGTAATCCCTCCAGGCCAACGCTGTTAATTCTGTTATCACACAGAACACTGGAAGTTTGATTGAAAAGCGTGTGCATGCTCTCAGTGATATAGACACGTGTTTATATATATATATAGAC
>CM040802.1:822500-827500 GCA_022829025.1 Squalius cephalus
AAGCACTGAGATGAGGTCACGGCAGGAATGTTTCTAACAGTAGTTGAAGGACACCTAAGATTTTTGCATTACCATTCATCTTGATGCAGTTATAACTGTTTTTTTTTTTGACATTTGACATTACTTCTTAATCAGTAACAGACACCGTTATAACCCATCTACAAAAGTAAGCTTAGTGTAGTATTACCACGTTAACTTTAACACCTGCGTACACAGTTTGTAATAACACAATAACCATAAAGCGTTGTTCATTATAAACGTGGGATTATGAATTATATTGAGAACGTCGTACATAGAGAACATGCCGTAATGTACCCTGAGTGTAAACCTTAGCCGCATTCACCGTGAAGCGTGCTAGCGATTTGCAAAGATTAATATAAATATTAATATAAAGGTTAATAAAACGTTACACTCACTGCAGCAGGAACACGAATAGTTGGTACCGATCCTTTTTTCAGGAGAAGCTTCTTAGCAAAACCAGCTTTATACTGACCCTCGTTTATAAAGCAGTCTGGTGTGTGAAATGACTCTCGCAAACATGAAAGCTTGACGTTGATCGTGGGGAATATTCCCTTCGAAAACAAACTCAGCCACTGCGTCTTCAGCGGTTCAGATTTAGGAACATCAACATGATGCTGTGTTCCTTATTACACCCAAGAGCAGAACACCACAATCGCTTAGACGCCATTCTGCTCCAGCGTATCAACAATGCGGACTATGATTGACAGCTCACTCACTCACGAGGGCGGGTCTGTGTTGAAACACTGCTGTCAATTAACAATTGTGGGAGGGGCGTCCGACCGTGTGACATCACACGGTCGAACGGCTTGATTTGAGATGGGGGAAAACATATAAGGAGATTAAAAAAAAACACTGGATGGATTTTTGTCATTTTATGATGGTTGTGTACAGGCACTGCCAACACACATTTCAGTACAATCAACTTGTAAAAGTGCATGTACCATTATATGACCCCTTTAAGGCTGACATATTCATACTAAAAGCTACAAAACTTACATTTTGATTTCAGGGGGCCTTTAATACATTAGATGCATTCGATTTATTTTTAAATAAATTTGTAAGCATTACAATTTGAGTTTCTGTAATGAATTAGTTTAGCAAAAATTCTGTTATAATTTACAAACTTGTAGTTTAGTTTCTTTCTCCAGGGGAATACATTTACAATAAATGAGGACTTTAACAAATGACTTGTGCTTGATAATTCAAGTCTTCTGAAGACATTAGGTCATTATTCATACTAATGGATCCTCTAGTGAACTGGAACTGAATCATTGAATCGGTTTCAAACGAATCAGAGCTCTTTTGGGTCACACAAACTAATATGGCTATTATTCCTCTGGATATTCTTCAAAAATTCATCTTTTGTGCTCCATGCGAGAAAGAAAGTCATACAAATAAACAATTTGCATATTTCAGTAGTGGCCTAGCTATAGTGCAGAGTCTTAAATATTATTCCTTTTACATCATAACATTTCTGATTAAAAATGTCCGAAATTCTATACTCAAATGGAAAAAATCCCAGATTTCCTATGATGTCTTAGACTTTTGGACCGCACTTTATATTCAAACACATAACCAGCACAAGTAAACAGACTTGTAAAGGGTAACAGACATAGATGATAAACAGATTCTCTCTCTCTCTCTCTCTCAAGCGATCTGTCTTTCCAGTTACATCAGGATGTTTTATTCTGGGAGTGTGATGTAAATATCCTCTGTAAATGAGCAGATTTTGCATGGCTGATAACAGTTTACAAGACTCATTAGTGCCTCATTAAGACATCTCACACACACACACACACACACACACACACACACACACACACACAGAGAGAGAGAGAGAGAGTGAAGGACAGCATGTGAATGCAGAGTATTCAAATCTCAGCCTGTTTGTTCATTCCTCGCTGACGCACAACAAGCATCTGTCAGATAATTACTATGTGTCACAAAAAAGATCAGAACTAACAAGTTTCTTCACAGATTCAGAGGAAGATGTGCATGTGTGAGCAGGAATGTCAGGCGTGTCCATGCAGTATTGAGAAGAAAGACTGAGTGACAGAGAAATGGTTCATATACTGTTCAACAATATACAATGATATTTTCTGGAAGAGTTTGGCTCATGTTGTTCGTGTGGAGAAGACGTTGTTTTCTGAGATTGATACGACAAACCCACGCCATCGTCACTGTTCGTATCACTGTGATCAAGAGCTGAGATTCAGATATGATAATGAGCGTTTGCATTATGACCAATCAGAGCAGAGCAGCTCTCAGAGAGGCGGAGCTTAGAGAGACTGAATCTTCAAAGAAAGCGTTTCAGACACTGAGAGAAAAGAGCAGATGCTGTTGTGGAGATTATGAGGACATTAAAGTGTGTTTTTGACCTTGGATGCGTGTAAAGCTGTTGTAAGAGACTCTAAAACAATCTTTAATAGTTAATATTGTTTATGGTCTGTGTCTTTCTGAAGCGCACAATGATGGCAGAACTTCTACAAGCCATCAAATCCATTCATTTATCACACCAGTTCTTCAACGAACACAAAAGCTCGGATTAAAAGACTAATCTGGTTACTTAATAAGAATTGTACATTTATAAAGCAGGATGAATATTACTAGAACATTCAGAGAACATTTAAAAGTAACATTCCCAAAATGTTTGAAGAATGATAAAATGTAATTTCCCTTAACGTTCATTTAACCAAGGGAAAAAAGTTTTAAAAAACCTGATTTTCATAACTTAACTGGAACGTTAGAAAACGTTTTTAGAACATTTGTTGTTGGCTGGGATGGTACAGATATATTGTATATTCCTAACTTAGATGAATCAGAATGTTTTGAATGATGAATGATGGACATAACTCAGTTTTGTGTAACGTTGATTCTTGGAGAACTGGATATATTAATCACACGTAGTTTTAGACCAACGACCACCATACGCGCTCCACGTCCTCACTACAGATTCCCCAAAAGTACAATTGCGATTCAGATATAACTAAATGAAGTTTTATGTAACAAAGTTCGGGAGGAGCACGTTCAGCTAATCAACCAATCAGCACAAGAGGAAGCCGGTATAAATGAAGCCTTTCCTCACCTCTGTCTCATGACAAGTTTCACAGCATCCCTCCACCACCCCATCACCTCACTCTCGGCTGGTTTCTATCCCAGTAAAAGGGGGAGTACTCTGGGTTCGGGCCACATTCCGAGCTCGGAGCCCTCCCCGGACAGCATGCCAAATACGCTTAAAATACTACATCTGATTTCATGTACGTGTGAACTCGTGAAAAACATATAATCATGTATTCTACAGAATGCAAATGTTATTTGAGAGCTCCTGGATCTGGACCAGGACTGAGTTCACGAGCGCCACTAAACATCAGCACAGCGAGAAGCGTGTGTGTGCGTGCGTGTGTGTGTGTGTGTGTGTGTGTGTGTTTAGGCCTGTTTCTGCTGAATAAAAGCAGAACAGATTCAGGCTACTGCGGTAAAGCCCACCATTCATCATCTTTCATCGACAAGCGGCGAAGAGAGAGTTCAGCTCCATGAATAATGGAGAGAGTGCGGTCCGGTCCCACGGCTCAGAATTACTTTCACTTTGCAGCATTTAATCAATGGCTTCGCCACTATTTCTTTTTTTTTAGCATCTTGTTCTCTCTCTCGCTCACCATGTGGTCGACGGCACATTGTGAAAAGAGTATTAGACACATCCCGGTGGGATATCTCCAAACTTTCCTTGTACCTTTCCCTATAAACCCTTTTCTTTTTCATCCGTTCCATTTGGACTCTTTGAAATTGCGCAGAGAAATTGAAAACGGTGCAGTCTAAACAGCTTACAGTAATCCATCGCCCACTTACGTTCTGCAAAGATAACTACGATGCCGAAGCTATAGGCTTCAAAATACAAGAACTTGTTTCTTTTTCTTACATTTTTGTGTGTTATTCTTGCTTTCCTGGGGTAAACAGAAGTGGCATTTAACTAATAGCCAACCACTCTCTCCGGCTTTTGTCACCTATTTGAGATTGTGTTGAGAAGATAGAAGAGATGGAGCAAAATACCTGCCAGTTTCACATTGGAATAATATTTCACTGTTTTTTTATTTTTACTGTATTTGTGAATAAATGAATGCAGCTTTGTTGGGACTTCGTACAAAAACTTTTACTGACAAACTTTTGAAAGTTTTTTTGATTCTGATATGCAAAAAGAAAAACAGAATTGATTTCTGCTGTTTGAACAAAGACACAAATATATTTTAGGAAGTTGCTTTGAAAACCCACTTGCACGCTTGTGACCGTGTCTATGCTGGATATGAGCGATTGGCACAGCGCTGGACTGGATCTCAGTTCCTCCTCTGGGCTGTTTGAGCTGTTTCCATCTTCATCCAGACGTCTAACACAGAGATGTGATCCCACTAACCCTTCCTCAGGCTCCGGAGCCTCTGCACAGAATCTCCTGAACTCATACAACTGAAGATTGCAAACAAAGTGGGAACATGCTGTATTTTTATACGGTCTTCAGCCGTTGTCATGGAGATGTTTTAGTCTTAACCGTGAAGTGAATTTGCTTGTGTTGGTAGAGAATCAGATGTTCTCTATGTGAATATATAGTAAAGTGTAATTTATTCCTGTGATCAAAGTCTTCAGTGTCACATGATCCTTCAGAAATCACTCTAATATGAGGATTTGAAAACAGTTGAAAACAGTTTATTTTTCAGGATTCTTTGATGAATAAGAAAGTTCAAAAGAACAGAATTTATTTTGAAATAGAATCTTTGTAACATTATAAATGTTTTACTGTCACTTTTGATCAATTTAAAGAGAAATAAGCTGCAAAGGTTGATTTTACTCCGAACCATCCCTTTAATATGTCCTTGATGAATACAAGTATTAATTTGTAAAACTTGTATTCTTATAATACTTATAATACTTGTAACAACAAATATCATACTGAGCTTTTGAACAGTAGTGTTAACACATTGCTTTGGATTTGT
>CM040802.1:830000-842500 GCA_022829025.1 Squalius cephalus
AACAATCAGCTGTCAAAATAGTCATTAAACCCAGAGTTAAACTTTAAAACACTGCATGGTCTTCAGTGTATTAATTAAATATACGTTGATTCTTATTAAAACTGCTGAAGTTATTCAGCCAAGAGCAGTGAGTGATTGTGTGTAATGTTCATGACCGACGGCAGCAGGAGTTCGCATTAGGCTTGAAGATCTAATATAACGACATGCATTTGATTTCATTCCCAACTGATTATTCACTGTATAAGTCAATCATTTTATCCCTTAAAACTCATCTTTGATCTTTAAAATTCTTACAAATTTAAACGTTTTTTTACAGGACTTGTATGCAGGGGATCTTATGGTACTAAATTATATTTACACTGTATTTATAATCCATTTATTCACTTTTTGAGCATAGACCTGAAAATTTAGACTGTGGTAAATCTTGAACGCTTTAGAGCGATGGACTGAAGTTTGATATCTTTTTAAAGACGACACTCGACAGATTATTGCTGAAGTGAAGTTAGTAATTAAAAAAAGTGAACTTAAAAAAAGTTACAGAATTTTACGTTTATTGTTATGAAAAATGCATAAAAATACTATTTTAAATTTTTATATGAAATACATATTTTCAAAATCCCACATTTTACTCTAAAACTGCAAGGAAATCAAATCCATAAATCTAAACAAGTTGTGTTCCAAATTTGAGCCTGATATCTCAAAAAATTATCTTTAAGTAAGATGTTGTTCGGCTGCAGTACCAAACGCTTCCACTAGAGGAAATTCGTCTACTTTTAATTTCCAATCCGCTCATTTCTGTCCGCGAGGAGCACAAGTGTGACTATTGTTTTCAGGACCATTTAACCTGTTCCAATCATGTCCATGATTTTCTTTTGTGTTCACACAGCAAGTGCCAAAACCTTTACAAAATTTCGTACCAATCCGATGAAGTAAAAAATTCTGAAAATAAAAAAAAAAGTTACATTTTTAAGATCACCAGAGGGTTAAAGGAACGGCATGCGGCACAATGATCATTTTATCTTGATTATAATGTCTTCATAATCATTGGAAGCCAAAATCGAAACAGAAACTAAAATTATAGAAACTAACAGCCATCTAGTGTCAGTCACTGCTGTATTTCAACATTATTACGAGCACAACCTCTATGATTCGGTTCTGTGAATATGCAAATGAGCCCCGCCTCCACTCACTCACTCAGCTCAGAGATCCACTGGTTGACGATCACACGTTGATCTGATTGGTTACAAGGTAGTTTGTGACGTCAGAAACACCAGCGATTTCAAAGCGTGTTTTTGAGACTGTCTTTCTGCGTCACTGCAGTTTTAAGGAGGAAATACTCAGCAATGCTGTCGACTTATGAGTTTACACATGGTTTGTCTTAAAGCAGATTAAAAACACCACATAGACATATAAACAACATTAAAAGCTGGATTTTCTCCAGGATTTTCACATGATCGTGGATGATCATGATGTAAAACCGTCAGATCGAACACCTCTAAGTTGAAGTGACAGAGACTCTCAGAACGAGCACATAAACAGAACTTCATTAGTTCGTCAATCTGTTCTCCTGCCGAAACTCTCCTGAACTCTGACCTCTGCCGCCTACACAGGCACAGTGTGTGTGTGTGTGTGTGTGTGTGCGTGAGCATGTGTGTGTCCGTACGCACAGCAAACCCCCCCCGCTGCTCCTGATGAATGCTGGGACTAATTGCCATAAATGTAGAGGAAGAGGGATTGTGCTTCCAGTCAGCGCTGCTGTAATTAGAGCCATTAGAGCCAGCATGGGTTCCAGCGCACAACAGATTCTGTCAAACACTGACACACACCTTCTGACTGGCTGTCGAGCGAGACAACGAGGTGAAGACACAGCAATGATGAAAGCTACGGGAAATTAAAACATGAGATAGATATTACATATAGATTTTATAACGACGGACATCATCCAGCATTTTAACTGAGAACTCACACCGGGGCTAGTTGTCACACCTTTATCTGCAGTGAATACTCCTCAAGTTTGGGTTATTTTTTTTAAATCACTTTCAACTGGCTACAAAACTCACACACACACAAAAAAATTATACCATTATTACCCTGGAAAAAATAAATGACATAATTCATTAATAATTGGGTGTCACAAGCCTTACACTAGTGTTAAATTTAAATAATATTCAACAAAACAATTCATTAAACAGCATAAATTTAGAAGGTGACAAATATATAATAAATACATTTTAAAAATGCACAAATCCTCATATTAGAGTGATTTCTGAAGGATCATGTGACACTGAAGACTGGAGTAATGATGTTGAACATTCAGCTTTGATCACAGGAATAAATTACACTTTACTATATATTCACACAGGCCTGACCCTTGTAAAGACATCAGCTCAAAGGGGAAATATTAATAATAATCCATAATTATTAATTATGATTAATTATTAATATTTGGGTCAGTTTATTAGATTAACTTTGAGGTAAGCCAAATTAATATTACAATCAATTAATCAGTTCCAACGAACTCTTTGATTATTCATTTATTCTAAGGAAAATGTATCTTCATGGTCGCTGAAAAATAATTATTCCTTATCATGTACAGCAATTTAGAGCATGTAACAAGATCAAGATCGTAAAAGGGACTTTGTATGCAAACAGAGGATCAGAAACCAAATTCATAATTATGCACAAGTTTTATTAACTAAATCACAAACATAACTAAACTAAGCAAAACAAACAAACAAACAAACATACATACATTCATCCATGCATACATGCATAGGTCAAGTGGTGAGTGTTATGGAACCGGAAACAGGAAATAGAACTATGGAGCAAGATCTATTTTAGTATGAAAATAACCATCAGCTTATTTCATAGCACCTCATTAAATACTTGCATGGTCAGTTGCAAATCGTGGACAATTCTTGAAGTGGTTGAAAATTGAGTTCATTGGTGGGTCCGTGAGGGTCAAAAGTCATGGTGCAAGTTGCCATCTTGTGGTTCCGAAGCTGTTGTGGGTCGGAGCTTGCATGGTGGCTTCGAGCACATGGCTGTGGTGAGTCGAAGCCTGCTGTCCTGAAGTGCCCAGAAGGCCAGGAGTTGATCGTTGCCAATTCAATGATGGTAAAGTTGCAGTTTTTCTGGATTGAAGAAGAGGCAGAGTGTCTCCCTTTGGGGAGCGTGAAAGCATGGCAGGCAGTGCTCCGGCCTGCTGGGCCCAGGGCCCAGGGCCCCAGTGGAGGGGAGGGGTCCCCTAGTAACAGTGGAGTACAGTGGAGGCCAGCAGCACAAACACAAAAAGTGGGCTGATCTAGTGAAAAGGCCTTTTTAAAGCTTGACAAAGGACAGCCCTATGCAGGCTGGTTCGCCCAATGAGAAGGGTAGAACTTCTGGCGGGAGTTTCCTCTGTCACCAGGATTTACAAGCCTTTGTCTTAAGAGTGCTCACTCGGGCTGGCATGTTGAATTGGTGTTTGATGACACAACTACGAAAGATTCTTGTAATACTAATATGTTGCACAGCTATTGGCATATCATGTACACAATCATTTCTATCTTCAGAGTACCAATTTATCGAGACCAAACATGGTATAAGTGAGTAACATTGACCGTTGGTCCTGTAATAACTACATAGTGTCAAAGAGATCAACAGAATTATTAAAAGACAAAACACACAACAGTAAATCATTCTCAAAATGTTCTGGAATGCATGTTAATTTCATGTTCGTCAATTCATCAATAAATGAATGCAGGAGAGTCTGTTTTGCAGATTGTTTCTGTCTTTCCATGGTCTCTCTTGCATTTGGCCACATTCTTTAACACCCATAAAACCTTATCTGATCGTAAAACTCTCTGTGTTCCCTGTAACAAGACACCGTCCTGCCAGTGTGTTAGCCTCATTTGGGATGTTAGTTTTTGGTGAAGGTTTCACTGTGAGTTTGCTGGATTATTCATTAAATAAATGAATAATTTGTGTGTGTCCGATTGGTCCAGATGCTACACCCTAAACCATACATTATAATAATATTTCACAATTTTTACTGTATTTTTGATCAAATAAATGCAGCCTAGATGATCATGAGAGACTTCTTTGAAAAACATTCAATATTTCACCAACCTCCAAACGTTTGAATGGTAGGGTATAATAATATATTTTTAAACATATGAACATTTTTTTGAGTTACTCAATAGCATTATATAGTATACGATATGAGCCAGACTTAATAAAACTTCACCTGTCATGAACAAGAACATAAAGACATATTGTGATTGTGTTCATATTATTTTGGTTTTCCTGCTTGAATGTTGATTATTCTCCTCATATTCTCCATTGTTGCGGCTCCTCTCTTCCCAGTCTGTCAGTAACGCTCTGTTTACTTCCTGTCTAAATGAAGCCCCTCCTTCTGAAAAGCACACTGTGCTCTGATTGGTCGGCTGGAGCAGTGTGTTGATTGGTCGAGCGCTTCGAGTGTGTTTGGGAAATGTCCCGCCCCTTAACCACCATAACCGCCAGTTTAACACACTACTAACTCAACCAGGCCCCGCCCCTTTATTCTGCGCATTCATTATTATAATGAGGAATATTGTGACGTGTTCGTTCCCGGAAGAAACTCAAGACTACAATGGAGGCGTTTCAGGAGTTCAGGAACACTGACACTGATATAGAGAAGAACTGGAGCTTTGCAGAGATTTTCATCCTCAAACGGCAACATTACACACTAAATTTCAACATGTATTTATTTATAAAGCACATTTAATAGCAACATTGTTGCACAAAGTGCTTCACAATGTAATTAAAACACACATATATTAAACATTTACCAAGCCTAACAAATGAAGGCATGACTACACACTCTTAGACACACACCCTCACACGACTGTATAGTGAGTATAGAGGGGAAAAAACTAAATAAAAATAAGTTTTACTTCAATAAACAGAATACCTTCAACTAAAAGCTAAGTCTTCAACTGAGACTTACAAATCTGTATTGTTGAAGCTTTCCGGATACGAAGAATGTTCCACTCACTCCTGACTAAAGAAACACACACGTAAACCATAATAACTCACTTTAATGCAGTTTAAACCATGAATTATGTCGCAGTAATAAAGTTACAACCAACCGGAGTGCAGCTTACTGTGTGTGTGCAGTGAAAGTGTGGTGGCTTGTGTGTGTGTGTGTGCGTGTGAGTGCGTGTCTGTGTGTGCGTGTGTGCGTGTGTGTGTGTGTGTGAGAGTGTGTGTGTGCATGTGAGTGCGTGTCTGTGTGTGTGAGTGTGTGTGTGTGCGCGCGCGTGTGTGTGCGTGCGTGTGTGTGTGTGTGTATGTGTGTGTGTGTGTGTGTATGTGTGTGTGTGTGTGTGCGAGTGGGTGTTAGTGTGTGTGTGTGTGTGTGTGTGTGTGTGTGTGTGTGTGTGTGCGTGTGAGTGTGCGTGTGAGTGTGTGTGTGAGTGTGAGTGTGTATGTGTGTGTGTGTGTGTGTGTGTGTGTGTGTGTGTGTGTGTGCATGCGTGCGTGTGAGCATGTGCGTGTGCGAGTGCGAGTGTGTGTGTGCGTGAGAGTGAGTGTGTGTGTGTGTGTGTGTGTGTGTGTGCGTGTGCGAGTGTGTGTGAGTGTGTGTGTGTGTGTGTGTGTGTGTGTGTGTGTGTGTGTGTGTGTGCGTGTGCGAGTGTGTGTGAGTGTGAGTGTGTGTGTGAGTGTGTGTGTGTGTGTGTGTGTGTGTGTGTGTGTGTGTGTGTGTGAGTGTGAGTGTGTGTGTGTGTGTGTGTGTGTGTGTGTCGTCCTGTGCCAGGTGTTGCAGTGATTAAAGCCTGAAACAGCACTAGGGTTATTTCAGGAAACTCCAGATTGAATTAAATCCAGGATTAATCGAATGAGAAATTGTATAACTCTCCTGAGCAACACAGAGTCAGAAAATCTAATTATTGTGTCTTCTTTTGTTGTCTTGCTTTTTGGGAGCCTGATTGAATCTGGAGTCTGAAAAACGTAAAGCTAGTTTGTGATGATCTTGGGGAAGGAGTGACCCGAGGGTGAAGGGACGGGATGGGTTAGACGGATAGAGGTCGGATGTAAACGGAGTGTGAGATAATCTGGAATAGTCCAATCTGAAGCTGTAATCTCTGTAATCTCGTCGTGATCTGGTAATGAGAAAAACCCCAATGTCTCGTCAGAGAGAACAAGGCATATATTTAGATCACCGCTAGATCTGTGCCGTTTGACGTCACACTCAATCAAAGAGGAGAGAGAGAGAGAGAGAGAGTGTGTATGTGTGTATGTGTGTATGTGTGTGTGTATGTGTGTGTGAGAGAGAGAGAGAGAGAGAGAGAGAGAGAGAGAGAGAGAGTGTGTGTGTGTGTGTGTGTGTGTGTGTCGAGACGTGTGTATTTACAACACAACATTTCTTATCTTGTGATCTTTTTTTCCACGATTATCAATCGCATGCAGTGATCATGTAAAGCAGACATTCAAAGTTCAAGTTCTCAAGCAAAGAACTACATTTATATATTTATATATCATATTATGGGAAGCCGTTCAGGAAATAATTCATGTGTAGTGTGTGAATATGGATTGGTTTACTGGTTGAATGTATGGTTTAATGACAAACGCATTGGTTTATAATACATTGGTATAACCAGACATATACTGGTTTAGATACATCGGTCTGATCAAGTGTACATGGGTTTGCTTCTTTATACACTGGTTTATTCAAGTATACATTGGGCTCCTCAAATATGCATTGGTTTCCTCAACTATACATTGGTTTCCTCAACTATATATTGGTTTACTCAACTATATATTGGTTTAGATACATTGGTTTCCTCAACTATATATTGGTTTCCTCAACTATATATTGGTTTAGATACATTGGTTTCCTCAACTATATATTGGTTTCCTCAACTATATATTGGTTTAGATACATCGGTTTTCTCAACTATATATTGGTTTGTATACATTGGTTTCCTCAACTATATATTGGTTTAGATACATCGGTTTCCTCAACTATATATTGGTTTCTTCAGTTATACATTGGTTTCCTCAACTATATATCGGTTTCCTCAACTATATATCGGTTTCCTCAACTATATATTGGTTTCTTCAGTTATACATTGGTTTCCTCAACTATACATTGGTTTCCTCAACTATATATTGGTTTCCTCAACTATATATTGGTTTGTATATATTGGTTTCTTCAACTATATATTGGTTTAAATACATCGGTTTCCTCAACTATATATTGGTTTCTTCAGTTATACAATGGTTTCCTCAACTATACATTGGTTTCCTCAACTATATATTGGTTTCCTCAACTATATATTGGTTTGTATATATTGGTTTCTTCAACTATATATTGGTTTAAATACATCGGTTTCCTCAACTATATATTGGTTTCCTCAACTATATATTGGTTTAAATACATTGGTTTCCTCAACTATATATTGGTTTAAATACATTGGTTTCCTCAACTATATATTGGTTTCTTCAGTTATACAATGGTTTCCTCAACTATACATTGGTTTCCTCAACCATATATTGGTTTCCTCAACTATATATTGGTTTAGATACATCGGTTTCTTCAACTATATATTGGTTTCCTCAACTATACATTGGTTTCCTCAACTATATATTGGTTTAAATACATCGGTTTCCTGAACTATATATTGGTTTCCTCAACTATATATTGGTTTAAATACATTGGTTTCCTCAACTATATATTGGTTTCCTCAACTATATATTGGTTTGTATATATTGGTTTCTTCAACTATATATTGGTTTAAATACATCGGTTTCCTCAACTATATATTGGTTTCCTCAACTATATATTGGTTTAAATACATTGGTTTCCTCAACTATATATTGGTTTGTATATATTGGTTTCCTCAACTATATATTGGTTTAAATACATCGGTTTCCTGAACTATATATTGGTTTCCTCAACTATATATTGGTTTAAATACATTGGTTTCCTCAACTATATATTGGTTTCCTCAACTATATATTGGTTTGTATATATTGGTTTCTTCAACTATATATTGGTTTAAATACATCGGTTTCCTCAACTATATATTGGTTTCCTCAACTATATATTGGTTTAAATACATTGGTTTCCTCAACTATATATTGGTTTGTATATATTGGTTTCCTCAACTATATATTGGTTTCTTCAGTTATACAATGGTTTCCTCAACTATACATTGGTTTCCTCAACCATATATTGGTTTCCTCAACTATATATTGGTTTAGATACATCGGTTTCTTCAACTATATATTGTTGGCTCAAATTGGTTAGGACACATTGGTTTGCTGGTGAGTTGATGGGGTTATCACAACTGTTTTCTACATGTTAAAATATTATTTTATTACTTTAAACAAGAGGTATAACTAAAAGAGTGTATAGAGTGCACATCATTTGCTTAAGTATTTTTTCCCAAATGAACTGTGAGGGTCTGCTGGGAACGTTTGGCAGAGTCCCCCGTCAGAGAAATCTTCAACTCCCACCTCCGGCGGAGCTTCGACCGGATCCCGAGGGAGTCTGGAGATTTTGAGTCCGAGTCGACCATGTTCTCCACCTCCACTGTCGACACGGCCGCTCTGAGCTGTGGCCATAAGGTCTCCAGTGCCTGTCGAGGCGGCAATCCCTGAATCCGGTGGTGGACACCAGAAGTAAGGGATGCCGTCAAGCTGAAGAAGGAGTCCTATCGGGCCTGGCTGGCTTGTGGGACTCCTGAGGCAGCTGACGGGTACCGGCAGGCCAAGTGGACTTCGAGGATCTCCTCAATCCCACCGACACATCTTCCATTGAGGAAGCAGAGGCCGAGGGCTCGGAGGTGGAGTATGGGGTCCTGTGGGAGTATGGGGTCTGGGGCCCATTGCTAAGGGCTGACCGGTCCCTTTACGACCGGAGCAGGAGCTTGGTTCGAATTGCCGGCAGTTAAGTCAGACTTGTTCCCAGTGCATGTTGTACTCTGGCAGGGCTGCCCTTTGTCACCGGTTCTGTTCATAATTTTTATGGACAGAATTTCTAGGCACAGCCAGGGGCCGGAGGGTGTCAGGTTTGGGGACCACACGATTTTGTCTCTGCTTTTTGAGGATGATGTTGTTGTGTTGGCCCCATCAGACCAGGACTTTCAGCATGCACTGGGATGGATTGCAGCCGAGTGTGAAGCGGCTTGGATGAGAATCAGCACCTCCAAATCCGAGGCCATGATTCTCAGTCGGAAAAGGGTGGCTTGCTCACTTCAGGTTGGTGGAGAGTTCCTGCCTCAAGTGGAGGAGTTCAAGTATCTTGAGGTCTTGTTCACGAGTGAGGGAAGGATGGAACGGGAGATTGACAGACGGATCGGTGCAGCTTCTGCAGTAATGCTGTCGATGTACCGGTCTGTCGTGGTGAAGAAGGAGCTGAGCTGCAAGGTGAAGCTCTCGATTTACCGGTCAGTCTACATTCCTACTCTCACCTATGGTCATGAGCTGTGGGTCATGACCGAAAGGACAAGATCCCGGATACAGGCGGCCGAAATTAGCTTTCTCCGTAGGGTGGCTGGGCGATCCCTTAGAGAGAGGGTGAGAAGCTCGGTCACTCGGGAGGAACTCAGAGTAGAGCCGCTGCTCCTCCACATCGAGAAGGGGGCCAGCTGAGGTGTCTCGGGCATCTGTTCCAGATGCCTCCTGGACACCTTCCCGGAGGAAGTGTCTAGGGAGAGGGAAGTCTGGGCATCTCTGCTTAGACTCCTGCCCCGCGACCTGGCCCTGGATAAGCCAAACATCTAAATATATATATATATATATATATATATATAATAGGGGTGGGCAAAAAAATCGATTCACATATGAATCGCGATTCAAACTTTTCCGATTCAAAATCGATTCATAGAATTCCAAAAATCGATTCTTTTTTTTTTTTTTTTTTTACTGAAATATATATTTTTTGGTATTGTCCTGAAATGAGTCTAGCTTGCCATTCCCATAGATGGCGCAGCATCGAATTCACACTTGCACTACGCCTGCACACTCTTGTCATAGCCAAAAGAAGAAGTGCAGCAGAAGCGGAGCAGAAGGAAGGCTGGCTGGCTGGCTGTGTGGCGTGTCTGTTTTTATTTCGGCTCCCATTAACAGGTTAGAGCTTGCACACAGCCTGCGTGACACGCGCGTCTCAGGTGTGGCCCGAGTCGTGCGGAAAACGCGTGCATGAAATAGAACCGACGCCTATTTTTCTCGCGACACGCAAGCGTGTTGGAAGCGTTTCCAGGCAAAATAGAATGTTTATATATGTCATTTTGACACGAATATTCATATTAATAAATGACATTTTTATGTTTGAAAGTCTAGGTTTTGACATAAATGCAGATATAATGTAGGCTTATTGTATTTTTTTTTTGTCAATACAGAACTAAATATTCTGTAGCCTATTTTGCCGTCAATAGCCTACTCCTTAAACTACATTTAGCAGTATTGTTTGTTTGATCTGACTATATCACTTTAAAGCTAAATGTAAAAAAATATATATATTTAAGTTTTAATTTAAACTTGAATTAAATGTATTTGAAAGCTGGCCAAAGCTTGGCACTTTGCACTGTTTAGTTGCAAAAGTTTTTATGAAGACAAAGTAATATCAAACTTCATTTAATTTGTTATTTATTTTCTTTTAAATTGTATGTCTACTGCAATCACACAGGAAAAAGTCAACTACATTTACATACTGTGAATCGTTTTTTGAATCGAGAATCGTTTTTGAATCGAAAATCGATTTTGAATCGAATCTTGAGACTAAAAATCGGTATCGAATCGAATCGTGAAATTTTCTGAATCGTGCACCCCTAATATATAATTTTTTTTAATGTATCTAATTGCTCTTGAACATGCATCACAAAAGTTACCTAGAGTTTATCCATACTTCCAAGGGATCTAAATACAGTACCTGGCCGTACAATTTGACATTTCCCTTTGGCATAATGCTGCTTTTTATAATACTGATACGCAAAAACAACCCTTAGCCCACTTCTTCGTGTACTGTTTCCTGCAGGCCTTGTATGACATATGACCTCTCCTCTATATTCCTCAATTCTCAGTATGTGTTCATCCTATTAGCTTGTATTTGCTTAAAAAATATAATTTATCATAATTTCCTCAATTGCTTAAAAATAGAATTTATTATAATTTCCTCAATTGTCTATGCGATTACTTATATTTTGGATATACTGTATTTTGCCGTATCCACTATAATTGTTAGCTCAAATTATCCAGTTGTGCAATCTTCCTCCAATGCTTATAGGAAGAAACATCTCAAATACTCATAAAAGTATTTTTAACATATATAATTCAATTATATATATATATTTTTTGGTCATGAATGCATAAAACCAGCACACTTTATGCATACCTTAAAAAAGAAACTATCAGAATATACAAATGCTATAATTATAGCCAAAATGAACAGGCCTGATCAAAAATGTTTTTATTAAACTCCTACTTCTTCTTTGTGTCTGTGTTGTTAATTTATTACTGTGTACGACTAACTCCCGACAACACCCTGACAATTTCACATGAGTAACAAAGAAATCACTCTAGGAAATACACTTTGGATGAATCAGTATGTTAAGGAGTGTATATTAATTTAAATACTTAAGCAAATGATGTGCATTCTATACACTCTTTTAGTTATACCTCTTGTTTAAAGTAATAAAATAATATTTTGACATGTAGAAAACAGTTGTGATAACTGTATACAAACCAATATATAATTGAGGAAACCAATGTATCTAAACCAATAGATAATTGAGGAAACCGATGTATCTAAACCAATATATAGTTGGGGAAACCGATGTATCTAAACCAATATATAGTTGGGGAAACCGATGTATCTAAACCAATATATAGTTGAGGAAACCGATATATACAAACCAATAAATAGTTGAGGAAACCAATATATACAAACCAATATATACTTGAGGAAACCGATGTATCTAAACCAATATATAGTTGAGGAAACCAATATATAGTTGAGGAAACCAATATATAGTTGAGGAAACCAATGTATAACTGAAGAAACCAATATATAGTTGAGGAAACCAATGTATCTAAACCAATATATAGTTGGGGAAACCGATGTATCTTAACCAATATAGTTGAGGAAACCAATATATAGTTGAGGAAACCAATGTATAGTTGAGGAAACCAATGTATCTAAACCAATATATAGTTGAAGAAACCAATATATAGTTGAGGAAACCAATGTATCTAAACCAATATATAGTTGAGGAAACCGATGTATCTAAACCAATATATAGTTGAAGAAACCAATATAGTTGAGGAAACCAATGTATCTAAAACAATATATAGTTGAGGAAACCAATATATAGTTGAAGAAACCAATATATAGTTGAGGAAACCAATGTATCTAAACCAATATATAGTTGAAGAAACCAATATATAGTTGAGGAAACCAATGTATCTAAACCAATGTATAGTTGAGGAAACCAATATATAGTTGAGGAAACCAATGTATCTAAACCAAT
>CM040802.1:847500-855000 GCA_022829025.1 Squalius cephalus
GCAAGACCACCAAGACACCCTGAACATCGAAGCTTGCGAGGTTCGACTACCCTGCCCTCTGCTCCTCCAGACTACACTCCTCCATCTCCAAAATTCGTAAATGTTCACCAACCCAAAGAGAAGCACAGGCCAGACAATCAAAGATAAGTATCTGAAAACTGTTTTTCTGGACGGTCTGGACCCTGAAATAGGGAAAAAGGTCAAAACGTCTTGTGTGGGGTACCACCAAGCGCGGCTGGAAGAAATCCGACGACACGCAACGCATCAACAACAGCTGCTGAGAGACCAAGCCAAGAACAAACAGAAAAAGACTGACAAAGACACTCAACTGGCTCTGCTGAAGATGGGGTGGAAGAGGACGTGGAATGGGTGACCAACCCGCAATGGACCCTGAAGCTTGTTAAATTGTGGGCGAAAAGGACACTGGAGAAATGACTGTCCGGATCCTCCAAAGAAGAGAGGATTCCAACAGCCACCAAAGCCACAAGGAGATTGAAAGAAGGAGGGGGAGGGGAGCGACGGTGAAGGGTCTGACTCCCAGGTGGTAAATATGTCTAATCTTATCTCTTTTCTGCTCCTTGCAATGAAGAAAATGTGCTTGCTGTTTCTTGCAATGAAGAAAATTCGCTTGCTGACACTGAACTTTTGGTATAAAGCATTTGCAAAATTACCAATGATTGACATTAGTGTCGAGGGAAAGAAAATTAAGTTCTAAATTGACAGTGGAGTGACGAACTCAGTAATTAAAAATGAACAATTGCCTGATTTAACTGTATTATCTGGAAAATGGACAACCTCCAGAAGTGCCACAGGGCATCTGGTAAAGGAACCATATACAGCAGATTTGTCTTGTCAGATTGGTGATCACTCATTTTATGATGCTTTTCTTGTAACTACTACCTGTCCTTGTAATCTTCTGGGAAGAGATTTGATGTGTAAACTAAAGCTAAATTTGTATTGTGATGACAGAGGCCTCACTGCTGATATGAGTATGGTGCGAATGCCAACTGAAACATTATATGTTTTTGAATGGAGCACTCCTCAGTGTGGTCTGCAAAACAAAGACACAAATAGGATGCCTCCTGACCATGATTTCATGGAAGAAAGTGATTTGCATTGCACATGTCATGTTAGCAATGAGCCAGATGAAATTTTTGCTGAAAAATGGTCTGAACTAGAGATTGAGGAACTAAAAACCTCAGAGTTAATTTGGTCAGAAAAAAATGGTGTGCTGTGAAGGTTGAATTGACTGATAGCCAAGCATCACTGTATGATGTGGAGGGGGCCGTCCCTCACATCTTTTTAGCTAAACCACAGACTGCAGAGTGGAGAGAATTGGGGCTTTTTGTGAAACAATGTGACTCACTAAAAGATTGGTGGCTGACAAAATGTGTGGCCATCTGAGAGCACAGGGTTTTACAAACAGTCACTAAGAGAAAATATTAAGGGAATCAGAACTGTTAAAGTGATGAATAAATAGTACTATATGAATTGCACGTGTTTAAATATTATACTTTTTATATGAAGGCGTCTAGAATTTGTATCCCGTTATCCCTGGGAGACAGTGTGGAAAAATGGTTTTGATCTATGAGATTCTAAGAGTCAATGGTTTACTGTATGTTTAACTAAGATACTTTTTTGTGCATTGTGCATATGAGAATGAGATTGGGTGACCAACTTTAAATATAAATTGTGGGTTGACAAAAATATTGGTCACTCCATTTCATTTAAAAGGTCATTTTCTGGATTCAATAGAAACAATGTTTTCTAATTATAAACATTTGAAATCACATGCTGTCATCATCAGCGAGATAGAAATGTTTTTTATTTTTGTCCATGGATCGTCGTCGTCGAACTTTGTTACCGTTCAGATTTGGTGGTATTCCACTCCTAATATATGTTCCCCATTCAGTTCATAAACTGCTAAGGCAGACATGAATGAATGAATGAATGAATGAATCTCTGGCCAGAGAAGGGTGTGTGGAGTGTGTGAAAGTGAGTGTGTGAATTATGGTGTTCAGAGACATAAATGATGTCAATCAAAACAGCTGTATCTAAACAGGTTAAAATATGACCCAACAGGGAAGAAAATATTCCCAATAAAATAATGGCCATGGATGATTTTGGCTAACTATCCTGAGCTGGGTTATTGTTGTGGCAGAAATAAACAATGCAACACGCGCAGCGTATAACTTTGGGAAGGCAGAGAGCAAGCAAGCTTGCCCTGTCTACCCCATATTTAACTTTTTACAGGATGTCATGATGGATCTCATCGAACAGAACTGATTCTGTTCCAAATGTATAAAATATTGTCTTGTTGCTGTTTAACATGAAATTTTACAGGTCTCATCAAAAAGGATGACAGGTCGGATAAGCAGATGAGTCCGGCGACATGATACATGATGTTGTAATTAACAAAAAAAAAATACTTAAGGTCTCCATTCACAGGTGAAAGCAGCCAGGAAATGGTTCACTCCACAAACAAGGTTCCCATCTGGGGTGCAGTGACACCTCCGTCCAAGCATCTCGACTTAAACTACACCAACCAGCCTCAGCAACCCCAAACGCCGACACCAACGACAACGCAAAGCGTAAAGTGAGGGACAAAGGAAGTGCTAGTAACTTTTCCTCCCTTGCCAACGTGGGATAAGCCCATTGCAACGTTTCGCAAAGAATCACCCTGGTGAAGATGGAACGTCCATGGGGCAACGAGATGATCAACACATCTGGAGGAAGATGTGGACCAACTAATGGTTCAAGCTTAGCATAATAATTAATTGTGTGTTATGTTAATTGATGTTTTTATTCAGTTCAATCAAACTGTGCGACTGAGAATTGATATAGATCTCATGATTTGAACAATTACTTAATTAATAGGTACATTCAGGTACTCGTAAATTAAGAAGAGGAAAATGTTTTAATTCTGTAGAGTATAAGGACTCTAAATAGGTACATTACTGTAAAGATAAAAATAATCTAGGGACTATTTTTTGAGGAAAACTTAAGGGGTTAGAACCCTAATTCAGATATCATAGAGGCTAAAAAAAAAAAAAATAAAAAAAAAAATAATAGTTGTAATAGTTGTTCTCTAATAAGGGAGGCTAAGTAACTTTGCTGGACTAGGTCCGAGTAGATAATTGGGTAAACTTCTATAGCGATTAATTAATGACTACATTAAATATTTTTTAGGTGTTTCCATTTGTTAAAATAGCAAAAGAAAAACTTTCAAAAGGAGATTGATTTAGGGAAACATATTTAATTTCTGGATATTATTAGTTAAAGAAGTTACCAGTGTGATTATTGAAATGTTCCTTTCATGTATTGTCTAATGTCTGTATTTGATATCTGAGAGGTGACTGCGGGTCTAGTCTATCTAGGAATACAGTAACAGTGCTTGCTAATTTAGCCAGGCTTCCATAAATGAAATATGGACTTGTTTTGTTGAGAAAGGTCTTCAACGAATTAAAAATAATTATGTAGGGAGCACAAAGTTAAAACCTAGACCAAGAACAATGTAACCCAAACATGTTAAATTTAAACTAAAATGAATCTAAACAGTTAAGACATTTCAGTGAAATAGAATATTTGCTCAAAGCAAAATTCTAAAAAGCTTTTTTAATTCAGAATGAAGTTACAGATTTAATGATCTGGATCAATGGATCCATTATAAATTATTCCGCATTTCCAACAAATAGAAGCAGGACATGTTATGTCCATCAGTTAATTCTGGGAAAATAGGACTGTAGGAAGATAGGTAATTAAAGATTAAATAGGTAATGGCAAGACCTGGTTTGAGCTGAGTTAATTTTAAAATTAATGACATTGTTTGAAACAAGATAATACAATTACTGATATTTGTGTTAAGGATAAAAATGAAAATTATAGAACTTTTTTGGTTAGATTTTATTACACATATCCTTAAATAGATCTGACTAAGTAAAACAATCGCCTACTTGAATTAAAAGCTAGCAAAATAAGGTTAAGAACAATGGTTAATCAGCAGTATCAGCCTGTTAAAGGCCTAATAGATCAATGTGATTCAAAATTTAGCTTGATTCAAAGTTAAAAGGCAATGTACTATGGTATGATTAGTTTTTTGAAAATAGAATTAGATTGCTAGAATTAGAATGTTGGGAAGAAGATGAAGTTGAGGTTACAGTGCCTGAAGATGAGGTATACGAGAACGAGAGCGAACATGAGTTTGACTAAGAAATTAAATGACCATGGGAAAATTTACCTGTTGTAAATTACTATGATTATAGGAGAAGTAAATGTCAAAATTTGTGTGTATGTTCTTTGAATGAACATGGGGTGGATTGTAATGGAAATTTTACATTTAGATGTGTTCTTTTACATTTAGGTGTGTGCAACTTGTTAACGTTGAACATTTATTTTTACTCATAAGCATTTAAAGAAATATAATCATATAGGCTTGCAGGGGCAAAATGTTCTGGGTAGCAAAGAGACTATGAGTACTCAAAGTGACCTATTGTGTACTTCAAGTGTGAAAAGTATGTGCGCAGCTTTGATGAAAATAGAGATAGGCAAAATGTGTGAAATCGAGCAGCAGCTAATAACAGGAAACTTTTGCAGACATGGTATATTTTTGCAGACATGGTATTGTCCTGTCTAGATAGAATTTATGTTAGAAGAGATCTCGAACAAGACGTGTTGCCTTTTAAGGTAAACCAAGGCGATCTTTTGAGACAGACCAGGGTGTGTTAAGAGTATATAAGCTTGGCAAAAAGGAGAAGTCAGCGCCTTCTCATATCAGACTCTGACTGATGTGTGAACAGCCAATTTCTTGCAAGAAATAAAGATCTTTATAACTTTTGAAATTTCCAGCTGTCTTTCAATTATTATTTAAAGTTGTGAAAGTAATTTCCACAACAAATGGCGACGAGGAATGGGAATCGCAAAGCTGATGACCTCCGTGGACGAAGCAATTGATTGAACATCCCAAAGACAAGAAGTCTCTGGCTCCGATACCCCAACGCTAAAAATGCAAGGGACGGGAGAATTGTGGACACCACGGCAGGCCTAGGTGGACGCGATCCCGAATAAAAGAACCAAGCTGCAAAAGCACGATGAGGGAAAATTATTTACGTGAGTAAATAAGAAAATTATTTGCGTATTGAATATTTTTCCTAAAAGGGTCAGGAGTTTGGAATAAGCCTGAAAGTAATTTCCAAACAGGGTTTGAGAATAAGCCTGATAGTAATTTCTCAAATGCCATGTGTTAATTGTTTTCCCAGAAGGGCCAGAGTTTGAGAATAAGCCTGATAGTAATTTCTCAAACGTCCAGACAAGGTGCTGTTTGAAATAAGCCTGATAGTAATTTTCGAACATTTAATAAGGCACTTGTTTGGGAAAAAGACCTAGCATCGACGGATGTGGGCATTTTGAAAGTCCTAAATTGACGGATTTAGGCAGGCGTGGTGGCCACGCTGGGGGGAAGAATTAACACAGTAAATATAGTGCGTGGTGACCACGCAGGGGAGGAATTTAAATACGCAAATATAAATACTGTTGAGTAAAATTAGTGCAAAAATGAGTAATGTTAATGATAAAGAGTTGGAGACAGTGGATTTCTCAAAAGGGAATTATTGTTCCATGACCAAGAAAAATGGAACAGGGTGGCATCATAGGATACCACAGTTAATTATATTGTACAGATTTAATGTGTGTTTAATGTCTGAGTGTAAGCCATCTGCAAAAGACAAAGGAAAATTGGACAAAAAAAATAAGTCCAAAAAATATACAGAAAAAGATAATTATGACTTTGATGGTCGAATTATAGATGTATGGTTAAATGAGGCAATTACCAGACAAAGAAGACAGATAAACGCAGCATTAGCACCATTAGAGAGTGCAAATAGTAGAGAGACAAAGGCAGAGGAAGCCAGAAAAACTTTACTAAACTCTGTTTCTAATTCTTCCGAGGAAATGAGATGCATGAAAACCCGCCTGGCTGAGGACGACCGCTGTCCGGCTCCCTACTCCCCCTACCAACCACCACCAGCAGTGGCCCTCCACGAACCACAAAGACAACCAGGAGCAATGGGAGGTCAAGATCCTGAGGAAGACAAAGAAGAAGAGGGAACGAGTCTGCAAGCAAGACCACCAAGACACCCTGAACATCGAAGCTTGCGAGGTTCGACTACCCTGCCCTCTGCTCCTCCAGACTACACTCCTCCATCTCCAAAATTCGTAAATGTTCACCAACCCAAAGAGAAGCACAGGCCAGACAATCAAAGATAAGTATCTGAAAACTGTTTTTCTGGACGGTCTGGACCCTGAAATAGGGAAAAAGGTCAAAACGTCTTGTGTGGGGTACCACCAAGCGCGGCTGGAAGAAATCCGACGACACGCAACGCATCAACAACAGCTGCTGAGAGACCAAGCCAAGAACAAACAGAAAAAGACTGACAAAGACACTCAACTGGCTCTGCTGAAGATGGGGTGGAAGAGGACGTGGAATGGGTGACCAACCCGCAATGGACCCTGAAGCTTGTTAAATTGTGGGCGAAAAGGACACTGGAGAAATGACTGTCCGGATCCTCCAAAGAAGAGAGGATTCCAACAGCCACCAAAGCCACAAGGAGATTGAAAGAAGGAGGGGGAGGGGAGCGACGGTGAAGGGTCTGACTCCCAGGTGGTAAATATGTCTAATCTTATCTCTTTTCTGCTCCTTGCAATGAAGAAAATGTGCTTGCTGTTTCTTGCAATGAAGAAAATTCGCTTGCTGACACTGAACTTTTGGTATAAAGCATTTGCAAAATTACCAATGATTGACATTAGTGTCGAGGGAAAGAAAATTAAGTTCTAAATTGACAGTGGAGTGACGAACTCAGTAATTAAAAATGAACAATTGCCTGATTTAACTGTATTATCTGGAAAATGGAC
This sequence comes from Squalius cephalus, assembly GCA_022829025.1. Lineage (NCBI taxonomy): Eukaryota > Metazoa > Chordata > Actinopteri > Cypriniformes > Leuciscidae > Squalius > Squalius cephalus. Next base: position 854,407 of record CM040802.1, read on the forward strand.
AACCTCCAGAAGTGCCACAGGGCATCTGGTAAAGGAACCATATACAGCAGATTTGTCTTGTCAGATTGGTGATCACTCATTTTATGATGCTTTTCTTGTAACTACTACCTGTCCTTGTAATCTTCTGGGAAGAGATTTGATGTGTAAACTAAAGCTAAATTTGTATTGTGATGACAGAGGCCTCACTGCTGATATGAGTATGGTGCGAATGCCAACTGAAACATTATATGTTTTTGAATGGAGCACTCCTCAGTGTGGTCTGCAAAACAAAGACACAAATAGGATGCCTCCTGACCATGATTTCATGGAAGAAAGTGATTTGCATTGCACATGTCATGTTAGCAATGAGCCAGATGAAATTTTTGCTGAAAAATGGTCTGAACTAGAGATTGAGGAACTAAAAACCTCAGAGTTAATTTGGTCAGAAAAAAATGGTGTGCTGTGAAGGTTGAATTGACTGATAGCCAAGCATCACTGTATGATGTGGAGGGGGCCGTCCCTCACATCTGTCTATGCGATTACTTATATTTTGGATATACTGTATTTTGCCGTATCCACTATAATTGTTAGCTCAAATTATCCAGTTGTGCAATC
>CM040802.1:860000-882500 GCA_022829025.1 Squalius cephalus
ATCCAAAAAAAACAAGAGACATGAAACCAGGGAAAATGCTCGGAAATGCAGTGCAACAACATACAAAACTTCACCGTGAGTGAATGAGTGAACATGGTATAAATAGGCTGAGACTAACAGGGTGATGAGACACAGGTGAATGCAATCAGTGATGATGAGTCCGGGCAGTGAGTTCTGGGAAATGTAGTTTGTGAGGGAGTGATAATAGTCTGGTGTGGAGTGCCCTCTGGTGGCTCTCAAGGGCACTCCAGCTGGTGACCGTTACAGCTTGACCTTTCCAACATGATGACACATTACGTGGCACATCTCAGAGATGGTACACGACGGGCATTTGTGGTTAAAAAGTTTTTTTTGTTTGTTTTTTTTTAGAAAATGGCCGATGGTTTTGCTGGATAAGACCCTTATTTCTCGACTGGGATCGAGAAGCTGCATTGAGATGGACATCTGAACCTTCTTTGAACATTGGAATAGTTGGTTGCCATTGAAGTCCATTCTGTATAGAAAAATCCTGGAATGTTTTCCTCAAAAACCTTCATTTATTTTCGACTGAAGAAAGAAAGACATGGATATCTTGGATGACATCGGGGTGAGTGAATTATCAGCAATTTTTTTTTGAAAGTGAACTAATCCTTTAAGGTCTTGTGGACTTACTCTGGCCGAGATCATGAGGCCGAAGGGTGTCCGTTTGTCGTCTTATCTTTCAGAAGCGATACTAGGGGAGCGAAGGATCAAATCACTCACGGTTCGGTTTGGATCACGGTTTTAGGTTCATGGTTTCGGTTCAGTGTGTGCTGTGTTCAGGGAAAAAAGGACTACTGTCAAATAAAAATAAAGAAAATAAGAACAAATAATCAAACTAAAAGCAACAGCACGAATAAATACAATAGAGCAAAGACATTAATAAAATAAACAGTGCTCTTCAGGTTTTTCAGGTCTAAAATTAGTTTTCAGGTACAGAAATTGAATAAAGTAATCAAATGTAAAATAACATTGCATATTTGACTGTATAAATTAAAGATGAATCCTTATTAGAGCTGTGAGTGATTTTCTTGTCTTTTGTTGTTTGATTAACATTGAAAACACCGACAGGAATATTAGGCTGCTGTGCCTTTAAGACTAATGCACTGATCCACTACACTATTACACACACACTGTCATCTCCAGCGTATCAGTTCACTTACAGCAGAACAGACTATGTCTGCTAGGATACACATCAAGAATGAAGATTTATATTATCTTAAAGGGTATTAAACCGAATTAATTGGAATTTAAGATGCAATGAGGCAGTGTTTGACAAACATTTTATTTATTTTTGTCAAACACTGCCTCATTGCATCTTAAATTCCAATTAATTCGGTTTAATACCCTTTAAGATAATACAAACAAAACAATACTTTATAAAACCATATCCGTATGGTGAAATCCAGTGGAAGGCGAGCAGAAGTCTGAACGTTTCAAACACACTATAGAGCGAATGCACTTTATTTTCAGTCGTTTTAGGTCATAAATGTTAAACTAATGACAAAAATAATCAGGCAAACTAATAAACTAATTTTGCCATATTCAATTGAAAATAGGCCAATTTAACATGATTCATTTAATGTAATAAATAGTTTACTGTCATTGTGAGGGGACAAGAAACATTAACAAAGCCGTTTTCATCATATTAGGCACAAGATTAATTATGAATATTGTGAATGAATTTAATAAACTTAGTTACCTAGCTTTCCTGGTAGCCTTCAGTAAATTAATGTGTATAAGAAAATTCGGCCCTGAATGATTCTTTGCCTCTATTGAACCGCAGTGCGTTTAACAACAGAAGAGCAACATGATGTTGAGGGACCGAGAACACACACACCCTTTACACACACACTGTGCTGAGCGGATAAAAGTCTTCATCCGGGACAGGAGTGGGATTGAGAGTTACAGAAGGACAAACCAGCTCACAATGAGGCTTTATAATTAGCTGACAAAACTGACAAGCAATTGCAGAGAGCGACTCAAGCATTAGATTAAAGTCTTTTCCATATTTAACACACAGACCTATACGGCTGTAACCAGACTCTCACACACACACACACACACACACACACACACACACACACACACTGACGGCTGCTCTAATTGGTAATTATCCCAAACCCTCCTCATGGGAAAGTGGGACTAATGGAAGTCTTTTAGCACTGCTCCGTTCTCCATCACGCGCGTCTCTCACACTCTCTCACTCTCTCACACACACACACACACACACACACACACACACACACACACACACACACACACACACACACACACACTGATCACATGGTAATGTTGGACCATCCACGATTAGCCGTACTTCCTAAAGACGCTACGACATCACACTGACACTGACATATATCCGCTGCTAACATTACAAAAATCATCGTGATTTTAACGGTAAAAGACCGTAAAAATGCTACAGTGAAAAACTGTTCATTGATTAACAGAAAGTTTCAGTACTATATATACGGTGAATAACTGTGATAGATCTAACCGTACTTTTAATGTCATTTTACAGTAAAATAACGTTTTAAATTTAACGTTAAACATTCCCACAATTCCCTGCGTGACACTTCACATTTTATGTATTTTTGTTGAATATACTGTTTCTTCATAGTTTTTCTAATCAGTTATGTACATTAGGGGTTTATGTTACGTTTAATGTTGTTAAATAAATGTTTATTGCATTTTTTAAATTTCGTCTGTGTTACGATGACGGTGTTTAGTGTGTGTGTGTGTGAGTGACACTGTGCAGCTTCTGTATATTAGTAGTAACTTTTTTTGAGGAAAATCTCCTTGTGATGAGCTTTGATTGATCATGTGACTCTCATCTCCACTGTGATTGGTGGTTGTCAGTGTGTTACAATTGTAAAAAGCAGATATTAGTACTTCAATAGGTCGGTAAATTAACATTATATCAGATAATGAAATGTGTTTTTTTACTGTAAATTTAAGTCAAGTCTGTAAATCCTAAAATGTTGCCACCATATTTTTTACGGTAGATTTCTGGCACAGCTGCCGTTTTTTACCGTAAATTTAATGGATTTTTTTTCGTTTACAGTGTGACATCTGCTGTTAGACCTCTACACACCAGAGAGAGACGCAATCAGGATTTAAAGGAAAAGTTCAGCCATAAAAATGGGAATTCTGTCATCACTTTCAAAACTGTATAAAACTGTAAACTTTCTTTTTTTCTGTGGAACACATCACTTTGAAGAACTGTGTTTGCACAGAACACATATTGTAATTTTATAGTTCAACTGTAAAAATAACTATGTATTTTACAGGGAAAATAACAACAGTGATATTTCTTATTTGAATATTTAATAATAATAATAATTCTTATTAAGCATAAGCACAGCAAACCTGTAATTTTTTCAAGCATTTTAAATCCCAATTTTTACCAATTTAATTTAAATAAATACATTTATATTATTATTCAGATTAATATTAATATTATTATAAAATATTAAAATAAGCATGCTGAATGTGTCTCAACAATTATAGTTTGTTGCACAATCCATTTAATCTCCAGTCTGGTAGTGGATTGATCACCAAACTCATTTTTGAGTCATGCTTACACATGCAACACTGAACACAAGAACGCAAGAACACAAGAACCCGAGAACGCAAGAACACGTGCTGTGAGTGATAACACACTGATTTCCCATGATTCCCTGCCGGAGTCACTGATTCTCTTAAGGTTTTGTGTGAGAGATGTAGAAGAACTAAATGTCAGTTTTAGTTTGCGCTGTACATGATAACCTCAGGAACACACACTGATAGACCTGTGTGTGAACACGAGATTCATGTAGAGACGCACTTCAGCTCCACCAGTCCGGATTCATGAACAGATGTGTGTGTGTCGCTCCGCAGTGTCATCGGAGGATACAAACGCACACACACACACCACAGAGAGAGACACACACACACACACACCACAGAGAGAGACACACATACACACACACACACACACACACACACACACACACACACACAGGCGACTTTCACGAGTTCACACTTACAAATAAGTCAGATAGAATAAATGCGTATTTGGCGTGCTGTCCGAGGAGAGGGCTCCGGGCTCGGTATTTGGCCCGAACCCAGAGTACTCCCCCCGTATTCCTGGCTGTGAAAGAACAAGCCAAGAGTGAGGAGTCGGGGTGGTGGAGGGATGCTGAAAACTGTCAAGGAAGTTAGGTGAGTTGACAGAGTGAATATATATATATGCTTCCTCTCATGCTGATAGGGTAGACATGGTAATTGTTTGATGAGTTGATTGATTGATTGCTTGATTATTTGAACGTGCTCCTCCCGAACTTTGTTAATAAAACATCATTTCACGAGTTCACACTTACAAATAAGTCAGATAGAATAAATGCGTATTTGGCGTGCTGTCCGAGGAGAGGGCTCCGGGCTCGGTATTTGGCCCGAACCCAGAGTACTCCCCCCAAAAGCTGCAAATAAATGCCGGACAGCCACCAGAATGATGTTGATGTTGATGACCCCCCAAAAACTTGCAGAGTGCAAAGCTTAAGGTATCAGAAGTGGGAAAGGGTTAGTCGCTGGAAGGCTTCTTGTAACATCGGATGGGAGTTGGTTGTCATGACGTTGGATGGTTGTGCCTCTCCGGTAGTAGGCTAGGGATGGTACGTAATGTACTTTTGCGGAAGAGAATGGTATAACCGCTGCAGTGTGATGGAGCAAGTGTGATGAGAATTAGTTCCTGCAGGAGCGGAGGAGATGACACTGCTGCGGCAGTGGATCAAACTTGATTTCGACTTGCTTTCCAACTATCTGATGCAGAAGGATGGAGAATTGAGTACTTGTGGGAACGGAAGAGGAAACACTGCTGCGGCAGTGAAAGCGAGTTGGATGGAGAAACGGAGCTCCTGCGGGAGCGGAGTAGATGACACTGCTGCGGCAGTGGACCAAACTTGCTTTTCAACTTGCTTTTAAATATCCAAAACAATTTGGACATAGAACTGAGCTCCTGGTGGAGTGGAGTAGATGACACTGCTGCCGCAGTGGAGCAAGTTTGGACGGAGTAACAGAGCTCCTGAGGGAGCGGAGTAGATGACACTGCTGCGGCAGTGGACCAAACTTGCTTTCAACTTGCTTTTAAATATCCAAAACAATTTGACATAGAATTGAGCTCCTGCGGGAGTGGTGTAGATGACACTGCTGTGGCAGTAGAGCAAGTTTGGATGGAGTAACGGAGCTCCTGCGGGAGCAAAGTAGATGACACTGCTGCGGCAGTGGATCAAACTTGCTTTTCAACTTGCTTTTAAATATCCAAAACAATTTTGGACATAGAACTGAGCTCCTGCAGGAGCGGAGTAGATGACACTGCTGCGGCAGTGGAGCAAGTTTGGATGGAGTAACGGAGCTCCTGCGGGAGCGGAGTAGCTGACACTGCTGTGGCAGTGGACCAAAGCTTGCTTTTAAATATCCAAAACAATTTTGGATATAGAACTGAGCTCCTGCAGGAGCGGAGTAGATGACACTGCTGCGGCAGTGGAGCAAGTTTGGATGGAGTAACGGAGCTCCTGCGGGAGCGGAGTAGCTGACACTGCTGCGGCAGTGGACCAAAGCTTGCTTTTAAATATCCAAAACAATTTTGGATATAGAACTGAGCTCCTGCGGGAGCGGAGTAGATGACACTGCTGCGGCAGTGGAGCAAGTTTGGACGGAGTAACGAAGTTCCAGAGGGAGCGGAGTAGCTGACACTGCTGCGGCAGTGGACCAAACTTGCTTTCTTAAATATCCAAACTATTTTGGATGGAGTAACGGAGCTGGCTGCGGGAGCGGACTAGATGACACTGCTGCGGCAGTGGACCAAACTTGCTTTCTTAAATATCCAATCTATTTTGGACGGAGTAACGGAGCTGGCTGCGGGAGCGGAGTAGATGACACTGCTGCGGCAGTAGAGCAAGTTTGGATGGAGTGACGGAACTTCTGCGGGAGTGGAGTAGGTTAGCTGTAGTAGACTTGGTTGACTTGCTTTTAACTGTCCGATGAGCCAGTTGGGTGGAGAATGGGCTCCTGTTGAAAGAGATGATGCTGCTGTTGTGGTGTTGGAAACAACTTGCTTTCAAACTGTGATCCAAAAGGTGAGTGGGACAGAGATCTGAGCTCCTGCTGGAGCGGAAAATAGCACTGCTGTTGCAGTAAAGCGAGTTAGGATGGGGAACGTGGCTCCTGCAGGAGTGGTGGTCTGTAGGGTTGGGTGTATGAGAAGTTGTCAAAGAATTAATGAGGGTTCGTTGGGCTTCTTTGATATGGAAGCGATTTGAGCAGATGTAACTCGAAAGCCTCCGCTGACCAGTGGCCAAGTGCTTGGATCTGCTGCTGAGAGAGGCCTTTTTTTTTTTTTTTTTTTTTTTTTTTTTGGGCAGCTGTTGCTGCGCCTATGCAAAATGAATGGCTGGAAAAGTGATCTTCTGGGATGCCTGAATGGAGCAAAATTTGATCTGTCTTACTTTGCTTTATGGAGTAGGAGATGGTTTCATTGTCTAGCACTGATAGATCTGTGATTGTGGGGTGGACTTTTGGGTTAAAGCTGGAAGTGATGGTGAGTTCTGAGCATCTGAGGAAACTGAAAAAAGCCACTATGAACATTGCGTCCAGTGTGCGGGCAGTGTTGGTAGAGTGGTAGCCTTGGCGGAGGGTGGAGATGCATATAGTAAGTATGTCTAACGTTATTGGTTGTCTGGCATCTGGGCGAGTAGGTTGGGTTATGAGGTTAATTGCTCATGGAAGAGATGGGTTTTCATTTGTCTTTGAATGTAGCCAGGGATTCTGCATTCCGGATGAGGGTGGGGAGAGCATTCCACCAGCATGGAACTGTGAATGATAATGTTCTGGAAAGTGATTTTGTGTCTCTCTGTGATGGAACCACGAGACGTCCCTCGTTGATCGACCGTAGGCTTCTGGTAGGGATGTAGGCTTGTAGGAGTGAGTAAAAGTAGGAGGGAGCTGAGCCTGTGATAGATCTGTGAGCAAGCGTCAATGCCTTGAACTTGATGCGAGAGGTAGCCAGTGCAGAGAGATGAACAGAGGAGTGACGTGGGCCCTTTGGGCTCGTTGAAGACAAGACGAGCTGCAGCGTTCTGAATCCTTTGTAGATGTTTAGTTGCACATGATGGAGGTCCAGCTAGAAGAGCATTGCAGTTCTTGATGCTGTTGAGATAGGATATGAATGAAGTGATGGCGAGCAGAGAAATTGGGAAAAGGCAGGTTGTATGGGAAGTGGAAAGACTTATAAAGCTTCCATGCGGTTAAGTAGGATTGTAGGGTGCTGGGTGAAACGGCTTGAAGAATGGAATTAAGAGAGGCGTCAAGAAGTGGTTTCAATGGGTGGTTAATGTGGATATCAGCTCTGAAGTGAGGTACTGAGGTTGGGAATGGGTCCGTGTCTGGTGCCAGCAACCTGAATTTCTGGAAAGCAAAACGTGACCCGGGAACATGTTTTGCAGTTATGATGAACTGATCGCAGGCTGCAATCCAAATGAGGCATCTTAGGAGAGGCATTACTGCAGGGGAAATTTGAGCGGCCTTATTGATGCAATGCACGGATGCTTCGTTGTTGCAGTGTACTATGATGCTGTTAGAGGACCATTCTTTACCCCACAGGAAAGCTGCTTCCACTAAAGGATACAACTCGAACAGCGCTGAGGATGTTAATGACTGCGGTGAGTCTAACAGCTGGGCGGGCCATGTAAACTTGAACCAACGGCTTTGGTAGAATCCCCCGAAACCGATAGAGGGAGCTGCGTCGGTGTACAGTTGGATATCCACAGGGAGAGAAATCAGATTTTTTATAGAAAAAGGACAGGCCATTCAATTATTTAAGGAAGGTTAGACAGAAACTAAGCTCCTGCGGGAGCCAATGGTCACATCACTGCTGCGGCAGTGGAGAACATTAGCTAGAGAAACTGAGCTCCTGCAGGAGCGTGAGGAGACATCACTGCTGCGGCAGTGAAATCAATGTTAGCCAGAGAAACTGGACTCCAGTGGGAGCAGAATGGACTGCTGTGACAGTGAAGAAGTTTAACCAGAGGAACGGCAGAGACGGAGCTGCTGTGGGAGCGGAGGAGATGACACTGCTGTGGCAATGTGAGAAGCAAATGGGATCCTACGGGAAAGGTGGATATGGTGAGCTTGTAGGTTTAGAGTTTAGAGGGCAGCCTTGCAGGATTATGCACATCTGAAGTTTAAGTGGCCGAGCGAAGATAGTAGTTCGCGTTTAGGACAGTTTAAAATGTCTGAGAAGGTGGATGAAACCAGAAATATCCTTTGCAGTGCAGTGCAGCCTGGAAATTAACTATCCAAGTTAATGCCCAGAATTCAATGGATGTGGCTAGACCCATGGTTTATCCTGGGTGACTGGAATCCAAAGCTCACCAGAACCGTGTGGGGCTGAGAGATCGATTGCTAAATTATTTTTATTTTATTTATTTTGAATGAATACATTAGAAGCCTAAATGGTTTATAACCTGATTTGATTAGGCATCGATTTGATACTGTAGTTGTTGTTTGATAATCAAACAGCAAAGTACAATCTGATTTAGATGATCGTTTGTTCCTTTATCTGTTGCTGGTTCATTTATTTAGTCAAGTTCAAAATAGACTCACTTATTGTAAAAGACAAAGAGCTTTCATAGAATTTTGCGCCTTGAATTTATCCAATTGTGTTTTAAAATCACTAAGGACTTCAAACTTTGCCGTGGAAACACACTGCTTGTGTGTATTTTATCTAAAAATTTCTCTTCATTTCTATGGGTCACATTACCTGCCGATTTTGTTCGTTCTTAATCAGATTTTTTCAATGGTGAAACTGTGGTTTTAAATTACTTTAAAATAAAATACAGCTGTGCTATAACGAAGTTTCGAAGCGATTTTGTAGATAAATTGCAAGACAACGTTAACGATAGGTTCTTAATGATTCTTTCTGTGTGCTTGCAATCTAATGTGCGAGCTACTGTTTGTACGTGATAGTTTAAGCCACAAGGAAGCAGCGCGTTAATGACGTCAAATAATTTGAACAGAAACCGTTTAAAACGTGTATTCCCCCGATCAAAATGAATATCCAGATGGCATAACTGTGCTTGAGACTCGACTGAAGCGATGCGAAATTTAACCAGGGACAAAAATGAGAAGGTTTTGAGCTGAGCACTCACGGAGTCGAGCCAGCGGGTCTAGAGTGTGAGCTGGCCGGCCGGGACTGAATCTGCGGCGCGGCTTACTGAGGGCCTGCTGCGGCGGCCTGGTCTTGGAGGAAGACCCGTTTGTTCGTGTGAAGAGGGCGGCATTGCCCGAGACGCGAGCGTGGTGCTCGGCGGGCCTTATAGTCCATTTCTCTATTGCAGGAATTATTGAATGGTCCGGTTTAGAGCAATGCGCGGAAGGAGATCGCGGATGTTTCGCCCATGGTGGTGAGGACCCGTTTGTTTGGCCTGACGCCCGCGAGATAACACCAGAGGATTGCGGCAAAGATTCCTGAAGGACGAAAGATTCTTCATTGGACGGGAGAGCTCATTTCGGAAATGATAGGAAGGTAGGGCGAGGTCAAATGCTGAAAACTGTCAAGGAAGTTAGGTGAGTTGACAGAGTGAATATATATATATGCTTCCTCTCATGCTGATAGGGTAGACATGGTAATTGTTTGATGAGTTGATTGATTGATTGCTTGATTATTTGAACGTGCTCCTCCCGAACTTTGTTAATAAAACATCATTTAAAAGCAAAAACTCAGCAACTGTGAACCAATGAATCAATGGTCACAGTTCTGAAATGCTTACCCCCGACAGAGAACAAGTCTCCACCCAGAATAACCTAGAAAACAAAAAAGGAAAAATAACAAAAGAGTGAACCGATGGAAGGATCGAATAATCAACCCAGCTGGAACTCTCACCCTTCCTAACCGGGAAAACTCATGTACAGGTGCTGGTCATAAAATTAGAATATCATCAAAAAGTTGATTTATTTCAAGAATTCAACTTCACAGGTGAAACTAATATATTATATAGACTCATTACATGCAAAGTGAGATATTTCAAGCCTTTATTTGTTATAATTTTGATGATTATGGCTTACAGCTTATGAAAACCACAAAATCAAAATCTCAGAAAATTAGAATATTACATGAAATCACACAGTAATTACACAGTAATCCCATGGTCATTGAATCAGGTTTTGGTTCTTTTGGCAGTGTGGGCCGGTGCAAATCCTGCTGGAAAATGAAGGAAGCATGAAGTGCTCTGGAAATGTCCTGGTAGACGGCTGCGTTGACTTTGGATTTAATAAAGCACAGTGGACCAAAGTCCTCTTTTCTGATGAGAGCACATTTTGCATCTCATTTGGAAACCAAGGTCCCAGAGTCTGGAGGAAGAATGGACAGGCACACAATCCAAGATGCTTGAAGTCCAGTGTGAAGTTTCCACAGTCTGTGTTGGTTTGGGGAGCCATGTCATCGGCTGGTGTTGGTCCACTGTGCTGTCCACTCAACGCAGCCGTCTACCAGGACATTTCCAGAGCACTTCATGCTTCCTTCAGCAGACAAGCTTTATGGAGACGCTTCCTTCATTCTCCAGCAGGATTTGCACCGGCCCACACTGCCAAAATAACCAAAACCTGGTTCAATGACCATGGTATCACTGTGTAATTACTGTGTGATTTCATGTAATATTCTAATTTTCTGGGATTTTGATTTCGTAGGTTTCATAAGCTGTAAGCCATAATCATCAAAATTATAACAAATAAAGGCTTGAAATATATCACTGTGCATGTAATGAGTCTATATAATATATTAGTTTCACCTGTTAAGTTGAATTCTTGAAATAAATCAACTTTTTGATGATATTCTAATTTTATGACCAGCACCTGGATATATACAAAAATACTCAAACAACCATACTCACCAAATGATCTCAATCAAAGGGAATAAACAAATACAGTCCCCAAAATATCAAAAGAAACAAATGTTTTTTACCAACCATCCCGGACGAGCCCCCATTATGTTACAACCCTGGCTCTAGGGATGCAACATAAAGGACACAACAACAAAAGTTTGCCAATCAAAATAAAGTTTATTTAATATTAAAAGAAAAAGGGGACTGTAGAAGCAGAAACACTACTACTGCAGTGCTGGCTGCAAGACGAGAGAGAGAGTGTGAGAGCATGTGGCCAAGATTTAAAGTGGCTCCCTTCAGGTGGCACCAATTAACCCATTGATTGCAGGTGAGCTACCAGGAAAACTGCAATGAAACACAGATTAGAACACTCCCACATAACACACACACACACACACACACACCACAGAGAGAGAGACTTACACACACACACACAACACAGAGAGAGACACACATACACACACACATACACACAAACATACACACCAAAGAGAGAGAGAGACATACACACACAGACACACAAACACACACACACACACACACACACACACACACACACACACACACACACACACACACACACTCGCTCCTTCTGTTCCTCCACCCGAGAGATGATGATGATGTTCACACACACACACACACACACACACACACACACAGAGACTCTCGCTCCTCCTGTTCCTCCACCCGAGAGATGATGATGTTCACACACACACACACACACACACACACAGACTCTCGCTTCTCCTGTTCCTCCACCCGAGAGATGATGATGTTCACACACACACACACACACACACACACACACACACACACACACACACATAGACTCGCGCTCCTCCTGTTCCTCCACCCGAGAGATGATGATGTTCACACACACACACACACACACACACACACATATACACACACACACACACAGACTCTTGCTCCTCCTGTTCCTCCACCCGAGAGATGATGATGTTCACACACACACACACACACACACACACACACACAGACAGACTCTTGCTCCTCCTGTTCCTCCACTGGAGAGATGATGTTCGGGTCACAGAGAGTTCAGAGAGAAACACACACACACACACACACACACACAGCAGAAAGTTTTGCCCATCTCCCAGAGCATCTCAGTTTGACCGTACGCTGAGATCAGACTGAATTCTGAATCAGATGCAATAATATCTAATACCTCCACACTCCCTGCGGTGTCTGGGAATTATTAAGAGCGATGTATTTATTTCATCTTTCTCCAGGCCGGCAGTAGATTCACATCCATGCAACTTTCCTGCAGGAATTACAGCATGTTAATCAGAGCACAGAGTGTGTGTGGATTCGTCTGGGATTGAGCTGTAGAGTTCAGCTTCTCAGATCCTCTGAATCCACGAACTAACAACTGCAACACGAAGCGACAGAAGCTCGTTCTGTCCAGACAAACCGATGACAAGTGACGTCTCGTCTGTCACGAGAAGCTCCGCCCACTGCGAGATCTCATTGGTTCTCATATATTCTGATATATACAGTTGCAATAGAAATGATGCAACCCCCATTACAAATCAGGTTTATTTGCAAAATGTAACCCTTTCAGCTGTTTGCAATGAACAAATCAAACAAAAGTAATTGAAATATCTCAACACGACAAATGTTTCATGTGGTTTCTCTAAATTTAACTGAAAATGCAACTTTTAATGACTTCTGCATTCTCAAAATTACTCCCCCCTTCATGGCAAGCATCTCTAGCACTCAGTAGAACACACGTTTGCTGCAGACGAGGTGTATAACAGACTCAGCTTCTGTTTCTGAGGGATCTCGTTCCTCATGAGCAACGCCTCCAGTTCAGGAATATACATATATAGTACAGTTATACATAACATATATATATAATATACAGTTCTGGGATATACATATATAGTACAGTTACACATAACATATATATAATATACAGTTCTGGGATATACATATATAGTACAGTTACACATAACATATATATAATATACAGTTCTGGGATATACATATATAGTACAGTTACACATAACATATATATAATATACAGTTCTGGGATATGCATATTTTATTGGGTTTGCAACCGCCGCCTTCAGATCCCAGCAGAGATGTTCTCTGGGGTTCGAGTCAGGAGACTGTGATGCCACTGTATCTCCCAGGACTTCTTCTGCTGGACTCTGAGGAATGCTTGGGATCATTGTCCTGTTGAAGGTCCGAGCTCCAGCTTCCTCACTGACGGCATGATGTTCTCTCCTATAGGATCTCCTGATACTTCAGTGAATCATCTCTCCTTCCTCGCGCTGCAGGTTTCCAGAGCCGGAGGATATACATCAGCCGAGAGCATCACGAGCTCCACATGCTGAACTGTAGAGTTCTTCACAGCTTCATTCCTCCTCCTCCAGACACACCGCTGATCCACAGGGACGGAACAGAATCCCAGAACGTCTGTGGCTTTCTTGTGCTTTTGGGTCAGTAGTGGTGTACGTGGAGTTCTGGCATGCGTTTAGTGTGAACTATGCTTCCAGAGGTGTCTCTAGGAACATCTAGTGCCTTCACTATATTTTTGTATCCTGTCCGTGTGTGTGAAGGGCAATGATACCTTCTCTTAACTTTTTGGACCATTCTTTTGACAACTTTTGTTGCATATTTCTAACTTGCAGTCAAACGTGACACTCAGCAAACCTCGCCAGTTCAGATATTCGTGTGTTCTAGCTCTAGCACACCTGGTGCCGCTAATGAAGCCCTTGATTAGTGAGACAACACCTGTTCTGCAGATCTGCGCTGTGGTGAGGGATTCTGAATAATTTTGAGACTGCAGAAGTCATTAACCCTCTGGGGTCTAAGGTGTTTTTGGGGTCCTTGAGATGTTTTGACATGCCCTGACATTTGTTTTTGCATTTGCATTTGACCTGTTTTGCAGATCTGTGCTATTGTGAGGGATTCTATTCAGGGGGCTGAATAATTTTGAGACTGCAGAAGTCATTAACAGTTGCATTTTTAGTTGAATTTGGAAAAACCACTTGAAACATTTGTGTTGCGATAGTTCAATTAGCCTACTTTTGTTTGATTTGTTCATTGCAAACAGCTGAAAGTCTATAAATGTTGCCAATAAACCTGATTTGCAATGGAGGTTGAATAATTTCGATTTCAACTGTACTTATTCTGACTATGTTCACAGAAATCATTCTAATATGATGATTTGAAGCTCAAGAAACATTTCTGATTATTATTAATGTTGAAAACAGTTGAGCTGCTTCATGTTTGTGTAGAAACGTCATATATGTACTTCTTTCTTTAGTGTGTAATGTTGCTGTTTGAGGATGAATAATCTCCAGTTCTTCTCTATATCAGTGTCAGTGTTTCTGAACTCCTGAAACGCCTCCATTGTAGTCTTGAGATTCTTCCGGGAACGAACACGTCACAATATTCCTCATTATAATAATTCATGCGCAGAATAAAGGCATATTCTGCAGATAAAGGCAGAATAAAGGCATATTCTGCGCTCCGGGGCCTGGTTGAGTTAGTTAGTAGTGTGTTAAACTGGTGGTTATGGTAAGGGGCGGGACATTTCCTAAACACACTCGAAGCGCTCGACCAATCACAACACACCTCTCCAGCCGACCAATCAGAGCACAGTGTGCTTTTCAGAAGGAGGGGCTTCATAGAGACAGGAAGTAAACAGAGCGTTACTGACAGACTGGGAAGAGAGGAGCCGCAACAATGGAGAATATGAGGAGAATAATCAACATTCAAGCAGGAAAACCTGTTCTAGCAGAGCCTGAACACTACATCAAGACTTGAGAAAGGGCCTGAGCTGTTTACACTCAAAAAATGCTGGGTTGTTTCTGTAAACAAATTGTCGGGTTGATTATGCTGGGTCAAATGAGTTGTAATTCACAAATTAACAGCTGGTTGGGTTATTTTCTGGATTCTTCACTTCTGACTCGAGGAGCACGGCATTCTAACCCTAACCCTAACCCTAAGTTAATATGAAATATTTACCTCTATTTTAGTCAAATTGTGCTAGCAGCAAGCACATTTCAGAGTTAAATTGAATAACTTGTTTAAATAAATAAATAAATAATGTTAAAATTATTACAAATGTTTAAAAAACATGAGACCGGAAATACCCCAGCACATGAGTTAGAGTTAACCCAGCAAGAGGGTTCATTTCACCCACTGGTTGGGTCAAATAAATTACCCAGAAATCTGGGTTAAATGGTAAAGCCCAGCACTTGGGTCAAATCAACCCAGCGCGTGTTCTGTCCAACAGTGACGCGGCGGTGGGGTTAAGGTTGGGTTATTTCTTAACCCTGCAGTTTTTAGAGTGTCCCTGACAGGATTTATTACTCCGTTGATCTCTTTAGAGTTCACTCGACAGATTTAGAGACGATTGCTGTTCTCCAGCCTGAGGAAGTGCGTTCCTTCACTCGTTCCTTTGAGCGTTCGCACTGATCTTCACTGGCACTTCTCTGCTGCTCTCCTGAAACAAACGGCAGCCGCTGACAAACACAACAATAATGCGAGTTCACAGTCTCCTGATGGGAATATGGGCTTATTGTTGCTCGCGGCGCCTGTTTGATACCCGTCCATATTCTTCCTCTCGTTCTGAACTGGGCAGAAGGGAGTTTAGCAGGATTAGAGGATTCTCTCTCTCTCTCTCTCTCTCTCTCTCTCTCTCTCTCTCTCTCTCTATCTCTCTCTGCATTTAAATGTATGCATGAGTGAAATTTTGATTGTAAAGGAAAGGAAAGAAAAAGGGAAAAAAAATATTTTTATATATATTTTTTTTAGAAACGAGTGTTTACGTTTCTAAGATGCTATTTCACTTCTTGAGACTCTGTTTATTAAATCCATTGCTCTCTCCTTCTAGCTTCTTTTTTTTAGCTCTTTACTAAAAATGTTATATCTTTAATGTTTTTGTAAATAAAGTGATCTTAAAGTCTCTCTCTCTCTCCCTCTCTCTCTCCTCTCTCACTCTCCTCTCTCTCTCTCTCTCCTCTCTCACTCTCTCTCTCCCTCCCTCTCTCTCGTCTCTCTCTCTCCCTCCCTCTCTCTCTCTCTCTCTCTCTCTCCCCCCCTCCCCCCTCTCTCTCTCCCTCTCTATCTCTCTATATCTCTCTCTCATTCATTCTCTCTCTCCCCCCCCCCCCTCTCTCTCTCTCTCCCCCCTCTCTCTCTCCATCTCTCTCGCTCTCTCCCTCTCTCTCCCCCTCTCTCTCTCTCTCCCTCTCTATCTCTCTCTCTCTCTCCCTCTCTGAAAAGTGAAACCCAGTAAATGTCTCCACTAACATTCAGAAACTCTTCCTGAGTCTCTCCGTAAGGCTGCACTCTCTCCTGGTTATTCTGGGATTCTGGATGAGTGCGATTGGCCTGTTGTGTGTTATTCCCGGAGTTTCTGAAGCTCGTGTAAAGGCTCGGCCTTGCTTTTTCCTTAAAAGTAAACATTCTTAAATCAAGAAACATTTACTTGAGAAGCAAATGACTGAAGATTTAAGTCTTGTTCCCTGAAAAAAAAATCACAAATTGAACATGCTCACCAGAAACCAGCACAAAATAAAGCATTCCTGCTAATGATCATGTACACCGGGAACGCCGGGCCATTTCCTCAGCATTCCCTGTTATCCGACCAACTGATGAAGACAAACATCCCTGACTGATCACATGACTGACAACAGAACTGGGATAAATCTGTGTGTGTGTGTGTGTGTGTGTGAGGCCAGCTTTAATATTGCACTTAAAGCTTTTACAAGCCGTGATATATAACATAGTGTTCATATTCTAACGCATTGTTCGCATCTGAAGCGCATCGGCCAGTGACACACACAACCGTGACACTCCTCATCTCCACACACACACACACACACACGCTAAAATAACCCGCGTCGGGCGGAAGCCCTTGAAGTGTCGGGCGAGAGAAGCTTTAAACGGCCATGATGGAGTTCCTCATGTATGAATCCATGCTAATGTGATTCACTCTACCTGCTGATCTGCGTATGAACGACGTTCCACAGGCGAAACTCATGAATATTTCATGAAAGTCACTTCTTCAGAATCACAGATTAATACTCCAGGGGAGGACAGCGGCACGTGTGTGTAAGGAAAGTGGAACATGATCTCTTGTATTCCTATATATACAGAATATTAAACAGGAGCTTTTCTTGTTAGCATTTTCTATTGGAAAAACTCACTGCAGTTTCCAGCTGAAATGAACTACACTGCAAAACAAATACTAATAAAATATACAAATCAGTGGAGTCAGAAAATTAAAAAATAAAGTTGATTTTTTTGGCAGATATTTTGTACTAAATTTTTCAGAAAACCATAATATATTACATCATGTTGCTTCTCCAATAGATATTTGTACTGGAAAACACGACAAAAACACTAAGCAAGAAATATTTTTTGCAGTGAATTTTTATCCCTTTTTACACAAACTATCACACACTCTTAAAAATAAAGCTTTATTGATTGTTGAATTGTTGAAAGGTTTATTTATTGAATTGATGTTTCCATGTAGAGCCTTTAACATCCATGAAAGCTTTCCACTGGACAAAAGGTTCTTTAATGTGAAAAAGGTTCTTTAGATTATTGAAATGTCCATTAAGAAAATAACAGATAAGCTTTATTTTAAGAGCGAGGAGCAGAAAAGTATGGAAGCTTTTTTTCCACCACAGAAATAAAAAAGGTAATTGCGACTTTTTATCTCACAATTCTGACTTTTGTTCTCAGAATTTCTCACAATTCTGGCTTTATAACACGCAATTGTGAGATAAAAAGTTGCAATTATCTTTTAAAATGTTTTATTCTGTGGCGGAAACAAGCTTCCATATATATCCGAGTGACACACTTCAGGAACAAGAACAAATGTGGGCGGGGCTTGATTGTGTCTCTGGAGAATTGATTGGATGGTTGTGGTTTGCTGATCTCATGTGATTGACAGGTTGCCCCGCCCACGTCATCAGAGAAGAGAAGAGATGCTGCAAGAGGAACTGATTCTCATTCAAGATTACCAGGATCATCAACTTAACACAATAATGACAAATCGTTCATAATAAACGTTGCAAAATTCCACAAAAATAAGAAGTGTCCATTTTGATTTCATGGTGACTTCAGATGTTTACTTTTCCGAACTGCTGCGATATGTACAACAAACGATTAACAAAGCGATTGACATGCATCTGTTTTGAATAAAACTAGTACTGCATATTCACTGTGAAAGTGTCATAAAACACAAACATCATTTTACAGAAATGTCGACTGCGCCTGGGTTGGTTTTCCAGCCACTGAAGCCGATATAAAACACTTCCAGGATGGCTAGCTATCGCTTCAAACCTTCTGCGTTTCCACAAATATTATTATGAGGATTAAAACAAACACACACAGGGCCCTATCTTACACCCGGCGCAATGCAGCGCCAAGCGCGACGCAAGTGTGTTTTGCTAGTTTCAGCCCGACGCAGTTTTCATTTTCACGTCCTGCGACACACAGTTTAAATAGCAAATGCATCTGCACCCGTTTGTGGCCCATTGGCTGCTGGTCTGAGAATGAGTGTGTGTTCTGGCACACACACGCCAAATATTAAAAATAAAAGGATTACAATGTAAAAGATTATTACTGTGTACATAAAGATATGGTGAATCCGGCTTGTCCTGTAGATGTTCTGCTTGCGCACGAGCAGATCCATTTGTGCTCTGGAGACGCGTTCGGTCTTTCCACTATCAAACTCCGTCATGTAAATAGCGAATCCGCCATGGCACGAGCGCAACTGGCATTTAAAGGGAATGGGAGATGAGACTCTGATTGGTTTAACGCACGTAAATCCCAAAACACACCCATTACTCATTAAGAGAATAGGGACGACCCTTTTAGACCATGCGCCGGGAGCGCCGACCATTTTCCCTGTCGTTAAACTAGCAAAAGTGGATTCAGACACGCCCTAAGTGAACTTCTTTAGACCATGCGCTTAGATCGTTAAAATAGGGCCCTTAATCTGAATCTGATCTCTTTATGCTCGAAGTCTGTGTCAGTCGAGAGCATCTCAGGGAACGTTAGGATAATACAGTATAATTAGCAAGAACGAATCAAGAAGCAAATCATTCAAGGTCAATGCAACGAGTAAAGAGACTGTAAGTCATTTACTGTACACTCACTGCCCCCCCCCCCCCCCCTCTCTCTCTCTCTCTCTCTCTCTCTCTCTCTCTCTCTCTCTCTCTCTCTCTCTCTCTCTCTCTCTCTCTCTCTCTCTCTCTCTCTCTCTCTCTCTCTCTCTCTCTCTCTCTTGAGAGCTGCTAAATAAATAACAGTTATGAAGTTCTGTCACGACATGAGGAAGAAGAATAAGACGTGTTCAATCCTCTCATTACAGCACAGAAAGTGTTGCGTGCCAGATGGATGTTTATTTTTCAGCACGCATGTCAGTCATGAAGAGAGAAAGATCACACACACACACACACACACAGAAGCGCAGGTGCAGCTTCGGTCAAACTGAGTTCTGCTAATTTCAGATGTAATGTTGGCCGTAATTCACAGTAATGCTCATTACGAGCATGCTTTATTTTTAGCATGTGAACTCGCTAGTCTGTGTGTTTCATGCACGACTTCACTGCTTTTTCCTCCTGACTGTTTTTAGCAGAAGAAAGCGAGATGATTGTGTTCTCCTCAGTGTTTTGAGAGCGTAGGCCTGATGCTGTGTGTTTGGGAATGAGTCAGACGGATAAAGAAACACTCAGAACAACAGCGTTGAGGAAGTGACAGTGGAAAGATTGATCCTGACGTCAGACAGCACTTTACAGTAATGTTCCTTCATTAATGAGTATCTGGGTCAATGACGTGACCGGTCTTTTTTTTTTGTCCAAAGGCTTTAATAATAATAAAAAAACAAATATATAACATCCAAAGTATGTACAACTTGATCTCTTTTACTGAATCCAAAAGGTTTTAATTATATTTTACTACATATAAAGGTATTTTAAAGATGTTGAAGTGTCAAAAGGTCATTCGGTAAAACCGATATAGTAAATATTTAAATGGAATAATTTTGTTTTTAATAACTAAAGGAACTACAATAATACAAATATAAAGCAGATAAGGCTCTTTTTTCTCCTTTCCCTGTGCAATGTTTTACTTGAATATGTTGGAGTGTTTAGAGTAGTCCAATAAATGATTACATTTATGAGATCAGTGATATTTTGTTTTAATATTTCTTCTGTGGTACACACTATATACTATCTCAACATCAATGTCAAATCAGTTTTTAACTTTCAAATCAGTGGTTAAACCGAATGACTTTTTTGGTGACATTTTTTCCATCTTGTAAAAAATGACAAAAAACAGTGTTAATTGATTGTACAAACCACAAAATCTTATTATTAACACCTAGGTAAACTAAAAAAATGGTTTCAAATATAGTTATATCTCCATTCTATTTTTTTACACTTTTAAAAACCTTATTCGTCAATGACCCATCTACACCGGATCAAATGAAAAAATGGTTTTATTCTTGATTTTGAAAGAAGTCTCTGGTGGGAAATGTTTGATGTTGCTGATAATATAATATACGTGTAATAAAAGTTCACTTAACTGTATTTAAGGAGAGACACTTCATTACTGTTTCAGTCACACTTTATTTTACAGTGCCCTTGTTACATGCACTTACTGTTTTAATTATTCTTATTTCTTTTTATTATTTTTAATTTCTTCTATGTAAAGCACTTTGAATTGCCATTGTGTATGAAATGTGCTATATAAATAAACTTGCCTTGCCTTGCCTTGCCTACTGTAGTAACAACAGTAAATTATGCATAACTGCGTGCAACTAACTCTCAACCAAACCTTAATCATGGCGATAATTATATAGAAAATACATGCTGCTAAATAAAATGACTTTATTACTTAATCTTATAGATGCACTGTAACAAGAACACCTTAAAATAAAGTGTTCACTGAAAAAAAGTGTGTTGGATTTACATGATTTAATAGTGTACATCAGTCCCACATCAATCAATTAAGCTAAACTTTAATAAAGTTAGCCACTGTTCCCTAACAAACTTATAAAACTTTGCAGTTTATAATAATGTCAGATTAAAAGTTTTGCTTTAAAGTTTTCATAATCTTTTGCAATGCTTAAAAGAAGTACATGTGTTGACTCACATATAAAGCACATTATTTTAATTATTCAGTTATTCAATATTACAAGTTGATATCTTTTAATGGCAACTTACACTCACCTAAAGGATTATTAGGAACACCATACTAATACTGTGTTTGACCCCCTTTCGCCTTCAGAACTGCCTTAATTCTACGTGGCATTGATTCAACAAAGTGCTGAAATCATTCTTTAGAAATGTTGGCCCATATTGATAGGATAGCATCTTGCAGTTGATGGAGATTTGTGGGATGCACATCCAGGGCACGAAGCTCCCGTTCCACCACATCCCAAAGATGCTCTATTGGGTTGAGATCTGGTGACTGTGGGGGCCATTTTAGTACAGTGAACTCATTGTCATGTTCAAGAAACCAATTTGAAATGATTTGAGCTTTGTGACATGGTGCATTATCCTGCTGGAAGTAGCCATCAGAGGATGGGTACATGGTGGTCATAAAGGGATGGACATGGTCAGAAACAATGCTCAGGTAGGCCGTGGCATTTAAACGATGCCCAATTGGCACTAAGGGGCCTAAAGTGTGCCAAGAAAACATCCCCCACACCATTACACCACCACCACCAGCCTGCACAGTGGTAACAAGGCATGATGGATCCATGTTCTCATTCTGTTTACGCCAAATTCTGACTCTACCATCTGAATGTCTCAACAGAAATCGAGACTCATCAGACCAGGCAACATTTTTCCAATTTTGGTGAGCTCGTGCAAATTGTAGCCTCTTTTTCCTATTTGTAGTGGAGATGAGTGGTACCCGGTGGGGTCTTCTGCTGTTGTAGCCCATCCGCCTCAAGGTTGTGCGTGTTGTGGCTTCACAAATGCTTTGCTGCATACCTCGGTTGTAACGAGTGGTTATTTCAGTCAAAGTTGCTCTTCTATCAGCTTGAATCAGTCGGCCCATTCTCCTCTGACCTCTAGCATCAACAAGGCATTTTCGCCCACAGGACTGCCGCACACTGGATGTTTTTCCCTTTTCACACCATTCTTTGTAAACCCTAGAAATGGTTGTGCGTGAAAATCCCAGTAACTGAGCAGATTGTGAAATACTCAGACCGGCCCGTCTGGCACCAACAACCATGCCACGCTCAAAATTGCTTAAATCACCTTTCTTTCCCATTCTGACATTCAGTTTGGAGTTCAGGAGATTGTCTTGACCAAGACCACACCCCTAAATGCATTGAAGCAACTGCCATGTGATTGGTTGATTAGATAATTGCATTAATGAGAAATTGAACAGGTGTTCCTAATAATCCTTTAGGTGAGTGTATACCATTATGTGTAATTACAAATATATTTAAATGCATGATATACAAGGTAAATGCTTGTCAGTATCGGCAGGACACTACCATATTTCAAAGACAACAGAAGTAATAATGACATTACATATTGAGATGCATATTTAA
>CM040802.1:887500-897500 GCA_022829025.1 Squalius cephalus
CTGAAACAACACACACTCACCGAAACACACTCTCACCGAAACACTCTCACTGAAACACACACTCACCGAAACACACTCTCACCGAAACACACTCACCGAAACACACACTCACCGAAACACACTCACCGAAACACACTCTCACCGAAACACACACTCACCGAAACACACTCTCACCGAAACACACTCTCACCGAAACACACACTCACCGAAACACACTCTCACCGAAACACACTCTCACCGAAACACACACTCACCGAAACACACTCTCACCGAAACACACTCTCACCGAAACACACACTCACCGAAACACACTCTCACCGAAACACACTCTCACCGAAACACACTCTCACCGAAACACACACTCACCGAAACACACACTCACTGAAACACACACTCACTGAAACACACTCTCACTGAAACACACTCTCACTGAAACACACTCTCACTGAAACACACTCTCACTGAAACACACTCTCACCGAAACACACACTCACCGAAACACACACTCACCGAAACACACTCTCACTGAAACACACTCTCACCGAAACACACTCTCACCGAAACACACTCTCACCGAAACACACTCTCACCGAAACACACTCTCACTGAAACACACTCTCACTGAAACACACTCTCACTGAAACACACTCTCACTGAAACACACACTCACTGAAACACACTCTCACTGAAACACACTCTCACCGAAACCCACACTCACCGAAACACACACTCACCGAAACACACACTCACCGAAACACACTCTCACCGAAACACACTCTCACCGAAACACACTCTCACTGAAACACACACTCACTGAAACACACTCTCACTGAAACACACACTCACTGAAACACACTCTCACCGAAACACACACTCACCGAAACACACACTCTCACTGAAACACACACTCACTGAAACACACTCTCACTGAAACACACACTCACTGAAACACACACTCACTGAAACACACTCTCACTGAAACACACACTCACTGAAACACACTCTCACTGAAACACATTCTCACTGAAACACACACTCACCAAAACACACTCACCGAAACATACACTCACCGAAACACACTCTCACCGAAACACACACTCACTGAAACACACTCTCACTGAAACACACACACTCACTGAAACACACACACTCACTGAAACAACACACACTCACCGAAACACTCACTGAAACACACTCTCACCGAAACACACTCACTGAAACACACTCTCACCGAAACACTCTCACTGAAACACACTCTCACCGAAACACACACTCACTGAAACACACACTCACTGAAACACACACACTCACTGAAACACACACACTCACTGAAACAACACACACTCACTGAAACAACACACACTCACCGAAACACTCACTGAAACACACTCTCACCGAAACACACTCACTGAAACACACTCTCACCGAAACACTCTCACTGAAACACACTCTCACCGAAACACACACTCACTGAAACACACACTCACTGAAACACACACACTCACTGAAACACACACACTCACTGAAACAACACACACTCACCGAAACACACTCTCACCGAAACACACACTCACTGAAACACACACTCACTGAAACACACTCTCACTGAAACACACTCTCACTGAAACACACTCTCACTGAAACACACACTCACTGAAACACACACTCACCGAAACACACTCTCACTGAAACACACTCTCACTGAAACACACACTCACCGAAACACACTCTCACCGAAACACACTCACCGAAACACACACTCACCGAAACACACTCACCGAAACACACTCTCACCGAAACACACTCTCACCGAAACACTCTCA
The DNA here is from genome assembly GCA_022829025.1 of Squalius cephalus. Taxonomy (NCBI): domain Eukaryota; kingdom Metazoa; phylum Chordata; class Actinopteri; order Cypriniformes; family Leuciscidae; genus Squalius; species Squalius cephalus. The sequence continues at coordinate 889,324 of CM040802.1, forward strand.
CTGAAACACACTCTCACCGAAACACACACTCACCGAAACACTCTCACTGAAACACACACTCACCGAAACACACTCTCACGAAACACACTCACCGAAACACACTCACTGAAACACACTCTCACCGAAACACACTCTCACCAAAACACACACTCACCGAAACACACACTCACCGAAACACACACTCACCGAAACACACTCACTGAAACACACTCTCACTGGAACACACACTCACCGAAACACACTCACCGAAACACACACTCACCGAAACACACACTCACCGAAACACACTCTCACCGAAACACACTCTCACCGAAACACACACTCACCGAAACACACACTCACTGAAACACACACTCACTGAAACACACTCTCACTGAAACACACTCTCACTGAAACACACTCTCACTGAAACACACTCTCACCGAAACACACACTCACCGAAACACACACTCACCGAAACACACACTCACCGAAACACACTCTCACCGAAACACACTCTCACCGAAACACACTCTCACTGAAACACACTCTCACTGAAACACACTCTCACTGAAACACACTCTCACTGAAACACACTCTCACCGAAACCCACACTCACTGAAACACACACTCACCGAAACACACACTCACCGAAACACACTCTCACCGAAACACACTCTCACCGAAACACACTCTCACTGAAACACACACTCACTGAAACACACTCTCACTGAAACACACACTCACTGAAACACACTCTCACCGAAACACACACTCACCGAAACACACACTCTCACTGAAACACACACTCACTGAAACACACTCTCACTGAAACACACACTCACTGAAACACACACTCACTGAAACACACTCTCACTGAAACACACACTCACTGAAACACACTCTCACTGAAACACATTCTCACTGAAACACACACTCACCAAAACACACTCACCGAAACACACACTCACCGAAACACACTCTCACCGAAACACACACTCACTGAAACACACTCTCACTGAAACACACACACTCACTGAAACACACACACTCACTGAAACAACACACACTCACCGAAACACTCACTGAAACACACTCTCACCGAAACACACTCACTGAAACACACTCTCACCGAAACACTCTCACTGAAACACACTCTCACCGAAACACACACTCACTGAAACACACACTCACTGAAACACACACACTCACTGAAACACACACACTCACTGAAACAACACACACTCACCGAAACACACTCTCACCGAAACACTCTCACTGAAACACACACTCACCGAAACACACTCTCACCGAAACACACTCACCGAAACACACACTCACCGAAACACACTCACCGAAACACACTCTCACCGAAACACACACTCACCGAAACACACTCTCACCGAAACACACTCTCACCGAAACACACTCTCACCGAAACACACACTCACCGAAACACACTCTCACCGAAACACACTCTCACCGAAACACACACTCACCGAAACACACTCTCACCGAAACACACTCTCACCGAAACACACACTCACCGAAACACACTCTCACCGAAACACACTCTCACCGAAACACACTCTCACCGAAACACACACTCACCGAAACACACACTCACTGAAACACACACTCACTGAAACACACTCTCACTGAAACACACTCTCACTGAAACACACTCTCACTGAAACACACTCTCACTGAAACACACTCTCACTGAAACACACTCTCACCGAAACACACACTCACCGAAACACACACTCACCGAAACACACTCTCACTGAAACACACTCTCACCGAAACACACTCTCACCGAAACACACTCTCACCGAAACACACTCTCACCGAAACACACACTCACTGAAACACACACTCACTGAAACACACACTCACTGAAACACACTCTCACTGAAACACACACTCACTGAAACACACACTCACCGAAACACACTCTCACCGAAACACACTCTCACCGAAACACACTCTCACTGAAACACACTCTCACTGAAACACACTCTCACTGAAACACACTCTCACTGAAACACACTCTCACCGAAACCCACACTCACCGAAACACACACTCACCGAAACACACACTCACCGAAACACACTCTCACCGAAACACACTCTCACCGAAACACACTCTCACTGAAACACACACTCACTGAAACACACTCTCACTGAAACACACACTCACTGAAACACACTCTCACCGAAACACACACTCACCGAAACACACACTCTCACTGAAACACACACTCACTGAAACACACTCTCACTGAAACACACACTCACTGAAACACACACTCACTGAAACACACTCTCACTGAAACACACACTCACTGAAACACACTCTCACTGAAACACATTCTCACTGAAACACACACTCACCAAAACACACTCACCGAAACACACACTCACCGAAACACACTCTCACCGAAACACACACTCACTGAAACACACTCTCACTGAAACACACACACTCACTGAAACACACACACTCACTGAAACAACACACACTCACCGAAACACTCACTGAAACACACTCTCACCGAAACACACTCACTGAAACACACTCTCACCGAAACACTCTCACTGAAACACACTCTCACCGAAACACACACTCACTGAAACACACACTCACTGAAACACACACACTCACTGAAACACACACACTCACTGAAACAACACACACTCACTGAAACAACACACACTCACCGAAACACTCACTGAAACACACTCTCACCGAAACACACTCACTGAAACACACTCTCACCGAAACACTCTCACTGAAACACACTCTCACCGAAACACACACTCACTGAAACACACACTCACTGAAACACACACACTCACTGAAACACACACACTCACTGAAACAACACACACTCACCGAAACACACTCTCACCGAAACACACACTCACTGAAACACACACTCACTGAAACACACTCTCACTGAAACACACTCTCACTGAAACACACTCTCACTGAAACACACACTCACTGAAACACACACTCACCGAAACACACTCTCACTGAAACACACTCTCACTGAAACACACACTCACCGAAACACACTCTCACCGAAACACACTCACCGAAACACACACTCACCGAAACACACTCACCGAAACACACTCTCACCGAAACACACTCTCACCGAAACACTCTCACTGAAACACACTCTCACCGAAACACACACTCACCGAAACACTCTCACTGAAACACACACTCACCGAAACACACTCTCACGAAACACACTCACCGAAACACACTCACTGAAACACACTCTCACCGAAACACACTCTCACCAAAACACACACTCACCGAAACACACACTCACCGAAACACACACTCACCGAAACACACTCACTGAAACACACTCTCACTGGAACACACACTCACCGAAACACACTCACCGAAACACACACTCACCGAAACACACACTCACCGAAACACACTCTCACCGAAACACACTCTCACCGAAACACACTCTCACCAAAACACACTCTCACCGAAACACACTCTCACCGAAACACACACTCACCGAAACACACTCAACACACTCTCACCAAAACACACTCTCACCGAAACACACTCTCACCGAAACACACTCTCACCGAAACACACACTCACTGAAACACACACTCACTGAAACACACACTCACTGAAACACACACTCACCGAACACACACTCACCGAAACACACTCTCACCGAAACACACTCTCACCGAAACACACTCTCACTGAAACACTCTCACCGAAACACACTCTCACCGAAACACACACTCACCGAAACACACACTCACCGAAACACACTCTCACCGAAACACACTCTCACCGAAACACACTCTCACCGAAACACACACTCACCGAAACACACTCTCACCGAAACACACTCTCACCGAAACACACTCTCACCGAAACACACACTCACCGAAACACACACTCACCGAAACACACACTCACCGAAACACACTCTCACCGAAACACACTCTCACTGAAACACACACTCCCCGAAACACACACTCACCGAAACACACACTCACCGAAACACACACTCACCGAAACACACTCTCACCGAAACACACTCTCACCGAAACACACTCTCACCGAAACACACACTCACCGAAACACACTCAACACACTCTCACCAAAACACACTCTCACCGAAACACACTCTCACCGAAACACACTCTCACCGAAACACACACTCACTGAAACACACACTCACCGAAACACACTCTCACTGAAACACACTCTCACTGAAACACACTCTCACTGAAACACACACTCACCGAAACACACACTCACCGAAACACACACTCACCGAAACACACACTCACCGAAACACACTCTCACCGAAACACACTCTCACCGAAACACACTCTCACCGAAACACACACTCACCGAAACACACTCAACACACTCTCACCAAAACACACTCTCACCGAAACACACTCTCACCGAAACACACTCTCACCGAAACACACACTCACTGAAACACACACTCACCGAAACACACACTCACCGAAACACACACTCACCGAAACACACTCACCGAAACACACTCTCACCGAAACACACTCTCACCGAAACACACACTCACCAAAACACACACTCACCGAAACACACTCTCACCGAAACACACTCTCACCAAAACACACTCTCACCGAAACACACTCTCACCGAAACACACTCTCACCGAAACACACACTCACCGAAACACACTCACCGAAACACACACTCACCAAAACACACACTCACCGAAACACACTCTCACCGAAACACACTCTCACCAAAACACACTCTCACCGAAACACACTCTCACCGAAACACACTCTCACCGAAACACACACTCACCGAAACACACTCAACACACTCTCACCGAAACACACTCTCACCGAAACACACTCTCACCGAAACACACTCTCACCGAAACACACACTCACCGAAACACACTCAACACACTCTCACCGAAACACACTCTCACCGAAACACACTCTCACTGAAACACACTCTCACGAAACACACACTCACTGAAACACACTCTCACTGAAACACACTCTCACTGAAACACACTCTCACTGAAACACACTCTCACCGAAACACACTCTCACTGAAACACACACTCGCTGAAACACACACTCACTGAAACACACTCTCACTGAAACACACACTCGCTGAAAGATAATTTTTGGAGATATCAAGCTCAAATTTGGAACTCAATTTGTTTAGATTTATGGCTTTGATTTTATCTCACATTTCCAGAGTAAAAGTGTTTTGGAAAGTATGTATTTCATATAAAAAATGAAAATAGTATATTTATGCATTTTTCATAACAATGTAAAATTGTATAACTTTTATTCAAGTTCACTTTTTTAAACTTTCTTCACTTGAGCAATAATCTGCCGAGTGTCGTCTTTAAAAAGAGATCAAACTTCAGTCTGTCGCTCTAAGCGTTCAAGATTTACCAGTTTAAGTAGGAAATTAAATTTTCTATGCTCAAAAAGTGAATAAATGGATTATAAATACAGCGTAAATATAATTTAGTACCATAAAATCCCCTACAAATACAAAATATGACATAAAAAATATCAAACTAAAAATAAAAAACAATAATTTCTTTGAAAATACAAAATTCGGTGATGTTTGACAGACATGTGGAGTGCACCAGCTTCCACACAGAGTGTGTGTGACTCCTGTCTTTGCTCTGTTAAACTGCGGCTCTTCTGTAAAACCTACATTTGAGGTTCCCCGCGCTCTCGTTTGTTCTCTTTCTCTAACACACACACACACACACACACACACGCTATTGTTAAATCCGACCGTTTCAAGGTTGCTGCTGCTTCGACACCCGCTATGAATGTGTCCATGAGGGAATCTCAGCATTCCTGTGGGATTAAACTCAATCTGCAGTGTGTAGAAATGTGTAAAGAGAGAGAGAGAGAGAGAGAGAGAGAGAGAGACGATTGAAACCCAGGAATAACTCGTTCCAGACCTCAATCACTCCATCTCTTTCCTAGAACACACAGTAAAAGAAGATATTTAGAAGAATGTGTTGGTGTTTTCTGTCCAAACTACGGCTGATACAAATTTCACGACTCAATTTCGATTCACAAGCTCACGATTCGATTCAATTCAATTCGATTTCGACTCATTTGCATATATTTCAGGTACAGTGCATGTCAGTTCTTCAATTGAGGAAAAAAATCTCTAAAGATTGAGTCACGAGTCATGATTGATTTCAGAAAGCTGTTCTGTATCTTTCATCATTCCTTCTGATGTTCATCATGTTTATTTGCTGCTGTAACTAGTAGTAAAGAGGAAGAGATGATCGGTTCAACTGTCACAAACATTAAACACACACACACACAATTATTGCTTGAATTTAGTTATGAAACAGACAGAATCTGAGAGCTGAGACTTTGTTTCATATCAGATGTATCAAAGATTATCGTGATTATTGGATGGCAGGAGCTACGAATAATGATTAGTGAAGATTTGTTCCCGCATCAACTGAAAACAGGACAGACTAAACGATCGATTCCTGGGATTTCAGAATCAATATCGGTTCATCAAAATGGAGGATATTTTCAACCCAGCACTAGCTCATATAACAGATGTCAATGATATTGTTTTGGAGACAATTGACTTGTATAGTTTGAACACAAACAGCTGAAGCTTTTGTCGTCCGCAGAAGAGAAAGTGTGAGTAAATCAGACTTGAGTTACAGTGAAAATGACTCCTTTACAAGTTACAAGTCTCCAATTCCAATACGACTGGAGTAAAAGTCTTGGAGTTTCTGATTTTAACAGTGCTTCAGTGTTTAACTCGACTGAGTGTAGACTCAAAGATGAACTAGTCCTCGACAGAAGGCGCGTTTCCATTACAGATTTGCGCAAAACTTTTGCGATTTTTTTCTAAATGTTGACAAAAAACTATTGCGAAATGACGGCGTTTCCATTAACCGATGTTATGCGACTAAAACTTAATTTCTTCCTCTTGCGATCAGTAAAATCATTCCAAAAACATGGCAACGGACGTTGGTAGGTTTAATCCCAGCCACTGCACTGGCCATTATTATTAATGGAAGGAGATGTGTGTGTGTTTTCCAAGCATTAATGGTGAGGAACGACCCTTATTATACTGTGAGCGGCACATATGAGGAGTTTCTGGGTGTTTCTCCCTCATCTCTGCTTCGAGGTCTTGATTGTGGCATTTATTTGAGGTTTAGAATTCATTATTCCTGTCATTATTTTGTCTTATATGAATTTAATAAAGAGCTCTGTCTCGTATTCTGTCCAAACACACCGCGTCATCTACGTCAGCTGACCTGTAAATGCACAAAAACTGTTTCCATTGCAGTTTTGCAAAATATTCCTTTTTTGAATTGCCTGAAAAACCCCCTCATGCGGGCGGAAAAACTTTTTTGCGATAAATGGGAGTTTTTGCGAAATTGATGTGTTTCCATTGGGCGTATATTCAATTGCGCAATTTGAAGGGTAACGGAAGCGTGGCTGGTGACATGCTAAAGAAACAGCCTCTGAAACGTCTCAGTTAAAGGTGCAGTGTGTAATATTCAGGAGGATCTGTTGACAGAAATGCAATATCATAAACATAACTGTGTTTTCAGTGGTGTATAAAGACCTTACGTAATGAAGCGTTATGCTTTTATTACCTTAGAATGAGTCAGTTCTCTCTACACACACCGCAGGTCCACTTACATCGACATGTTTCTACGGTGGCCCTGAGCGGACAAACGCGTTTCCTCACTGTTGTTCTTCGTGATAAGAAGCGAGCTAAAGTCAGCGAATAAATCCTGTATGACAATGATTTCTCCTCTGTGCCAGACTGCCATACTATAATAATCCTGTGCATATTTAATGAGCAAGCTCACGTTCCCCTCCGTCCATCATCTCACCCCTCGTTCCCTTCAGTTCCCTATTACTTCAGTCTCACGCTGTGGGAACAAGCGAATGAAGCGCAAACAACGACTGCGATCCGTCTCACTTCACTTCCTCGAGCTTCAGACTCTCGGCACGCGTTCCACAGAATATGAACTGATTTAAACACTGATCATAATCATAAATGTTTCCTGATCATCAGATCATCATATTAGAGTGATTTCTGGAGGATCATGTGACACTGAAGACTGGAGTAATGATGCTGAACATTCAGCTTTGATCAC
>CM040802.1:900000-922500 GCA_022829025.1 Squalius cephalus
TCCTGCAAAGCAGTTTGGGGAAAAAACAAAAGGTTTAAGATTTTTTTGTATTTTGCATCTTTAATGAGGAAATGGACTACATATCCCATGAAGCACTGGGACTGATATAAAATCTTAAAGGGACACCAGGCAACGTTTTCGTGTTAATTAATCATCTTCGTAAGTCGGTATATGGTTAAATGACTCATCACAGGGCGAATGAAGACTCTCTCGCCCGCCACTACTGCCTGTAGGAACAATATCCCGCTTGCAAGTTCGGTGTATCCGACCCGCCGCCCGCATCCTTCAGTCTCGCAAAGTCTCAGACATAGCTCAAGCACCCCCAGCACAGAGGCAGGCCAGAGAATGTCTAATATGGCGAGAAGTTCCACTCTCACTACACTTCCGGCTTCTGAACTGGTTGCAGTTCCACTCTGGCTCCACATGAGGGCGCTCACAGGACGAGTGCAGAATGAATGGAGGTCAATGGCGCTATACCCCTCAAAATCCACTTTTCTCAGGATATAATTTTTTGTCTAGTAATTTGAATGTTGTATTCGAAAGGAGATGCAAAGAAATTACACATTGCTGGGTGTTAGATTTTTTAGAGTCACTTATTTGCTTTAAAAAGTCTTTCAAAATGTCAATGACGTCAGAATGCTAGCATGTTATGGGCAACAACAACTCAACCTGTAAGAAATCGAAAGGACATAAGTACTCGTTCATTCAACTTTCAACCTAAACCCATGTTGAACTTGCAAAACCTACAATCAAATCTGAGATTTCTCAACGGAAATCGGGTGAAAGAGACAAATTTAGCCGTCTAGCCCCATTGACTCCCTTTCATTTTGCACTCATGGCGATCGCCCCCAGTGGAGCTCTGGTGGAACTACAACCAAAATTCGGTACAATAGAACTTAATAGGAAGTGGGCAGGCTCTCCGTAGACGGGCTCTGGGCAGGCTAACGAAACCCGGCTAGCGATTGGTGCAAACGTGTGTATAATGGCAGAGCCGGGGAAGAAGCAGCGAAACCCTTGACGGAAGATGCAAATATATATTTTTCTTATGCTCATGCCCACTCTCCCAAAAAAACAAAACACGAAAGCAGTAGTTCGCCTCGTTCATATCGTTCGTTCCCGGTAAAAATAATAGTATGCATGACAACACAAAAAAAAAAAAAAAAACCTCGCCATCAGAAAATATTGCTTTACTTGCCTCAGACATAACTGGTTTTGAAATAGCCGGTTCCTCTGCTCAGCTGGGTTGCTCGTGGCGAGGGGCGAGGGGGGGGAGGGGGGAGGGGGAGGGACAACAGTTCATTTTTACGACAGAGTGTTTGAAAGCATTTACTACCAGACACTAGGGGGAGCTAGGGGGAGCTTCGTACAGAAAAAACACTCAGGCTTGCCTGGTGTCCCTTTAACAACACCCTAACTTAGTCCAACAAAGAGTCAAATACAAACCTGATTTTAAATGTTTACACTAAAGAATTCTTCTTTAAATGAGGTGTCGTAATTCTACATAAATCTCTTAAAGTCCCCCGTAGTCAATCATTTTATCCCTTAAAACTCATCTTTGAGTAAGATGCTTCGCTTCGCGTCGTGCCTAACAACGCCCTTCAGCCGTTACTTATTCACGATTTATTCAGCACAGCCTCTCGTACCTTATTGCTTTTATAAAACGGTTGCCACACAATACAAATATTAAAGCCGAAAAATATTTATCTATGCAACTTTCATGAAGTAAAATCACTAAAAGCCTTCCTTCCGCTGGAAAAAATAGTCCCTGACCGTAAACAGCAACAGAAGTCACATACATTATTTCTCCAATAGATGGCGGCAAAGACCGTCTTTATGAGTGAGTCAGTCGGTAGAGAAGACTTTTATATTGAAAAGACTCAAACTTGTTTTCACGGAGAAGGAAGACGCAACTGACAGAAGACTAACGTTATAGGCACGGGAAAACCCCTTAACGGTTAACTGTTAAAAGGACAAGATATCGCAGCGGACATTCAAACGGATTATTTTATTATGAATATATGACTGACCTGAAGGAAAATGCGATGTCTACTGTGAATGCAGGTACACTTCACACTCGCTTTCTCGATCTCTCACAATACCCCACTATAGCTTCAATGAACAATATCAATGAGATCACACGTGTGTTTAAGTTGCTAAGAGTGGTTGCTAGGGGTGTTGTGTAGTGATACATAGAACAGTTGGGTGAAGCGGTCATAGCTGTGTTATATCGGAAATAAAGCACAGCTATTGACCAATCAGAATCAAGGATTGGAACTAACCGTTTTATAATCACCAAAATAACATATTTAAAGCAACAACAAAGCCCTTTTCCTCTTCGGTCCCCCTACAGGTTGGAAGCGGAATTGTCATTACCGCTGTCGTACATAATTTAGCCTCCTGTCGCCTCCCGTCGCACGCTCGCTGTTTATCCAGCTCCGGCTTTGGAAATAACGATGTCCACAGACAAGGTAGAGTATGTTGCATGATTTTATGAAAGTATGATGTATTCCGACATCAGAAACGAAGAAAAACAAAATAATGACATTGTTTGCTATTTTTTTGCTATCGTAGCGTTTGCCGTAAAGCAAGTCAAATTTGTAGTTTCTTATGTCTCATTCGAACTACAGATCCGCGACCCGCTCTGGCAAACTGGCATCGTGCGGTTATAGCCGATAGAGGGTCGCAAAGCAAATGCAGAAGTGCCGTTCACCCTGTTACGACTTGATGAACCACTGAAACGATTTTGGAAACATTATTTTAAGGTACAAAATAATCTTTGCTGTTGCTTTAAATGTTTTTTTCCTTGGAAAATTTTTATTCATGTCTTAAAATATCTTGAATGTAACTCGACACCCTTGCCTCATTTAGTATGCGCGGTTCTATGAATATGCAAATGAGCCCCGCCTCCACTCACTCACTCAGCTCAGAGATCCACTGGTTGACGATCACACGTTGATCTGATTGGTTACAAGGTAGTTTGTGACGTCAGAAACACCAGCGATTTCAAAGTGTGTTTTTGAGACTGTCTTTGGTTCACTGCAGTTTTAAGGAGGAAATACTCAGCAATGCTGTCGACTTATGAACTTACACATGCTTTGTCTTAAAGCAGATTAAAAACACCACATAGACACATAAACAACATTAAAAGCTGGATTTTCACCACAGGGGGACTTTAATAATATTGTAAGCATGCAATTACACTCTCACACACACACTCACACACACACACACACACACACACACACACACACACACACAGATCTGTGTGAGAATTGCTGCTACACATCCCGTTGTTCACTCATACGACTGATTCTTTTACCAAATTACACATCAGCAAATTCTTAATCACTGGTTGTGTGATTGAGCGCTAATTACATGCTAAAGGGATCCAGCTCGTTGGAGAAACCGCTTCTCACTTCTTGATCGTCTGCAGACTGTGATGTGGGGAAGATTATAATTGATTTACAGTTTCTGTCGGTGAAAAGAACTACAGCGTGAGAAACTCGTCAGGCGCCTGACTGAGCAAGTAGATGATAATGTGGAAAACTGAAACTTCTGGTATATTTGAATCAATTAATCAGCGGTGTTCATTTGCATGTGCATCTGAATCAACTAAAGAATCACTGTGAACTTAATGAGTTGATTCACTGAAAAGATTTGATCAATTTGATTTGTTAAATCATTGTGAACAACTGATTCACTGAACGATCTAACTCAAAAGAAAGATTCGTACATGAATTGGGCATCTGTACTTCATGAACAAATCATTCAACAATTCACTGACTGTGAACTTTCATTATCCATGCACTGGACATCACTGCTTAGCGAATGAATCATTCAACGATTCACTCTGAATTTAATCGAGTGATTCATTGAAAAGATCCTACTCAAAAGAAAGATTCGTTCACCATCTTCGACCAAATCATTCAATGAATCACTAAGAACTTAACTAACCAATTCACTGAAACGATCATAAGAACGATTTGTTCATGAATTCGTTGTGAACTTAACCAATTATTTGAAAGGATTTAAACCAAAAGAACAATTTATTCACGCATTGGTCATCCCGACTTAATGAACGAATCATTCAACAATTCAGCCTGAACTGAACCGATTATATGAAAATACTTGACTCAAAAGAGCAAATCATTTACACATTACAGTTGCAATGGAAATTATTCAACCTCCATTACAAATCAGGTTTACTGGCAACATTTACAGACTTTTAGCTGTTTGCAATGAACAAAAGTAATTGAAATATCTCAATTCGAGTGGTTTCCCCAAATTTAACTGAAAATGCACCTTTTAATGACTTCTCCAGTCTCAAAATGATTCAGAATCCCTCACCACAGCGCAGATCTGCAGAACAGGTGTTGTCTCACTAATCAAGGGCTTCATTAGCGGCACCAGGTGTGCTAGAGCTAGAACACACGAATATCTGAACTGGCGAGGTTTGCTGAGTGTCACGTTTGACTGCATGCTAGAAATACGGTCAAAAGAAGAGAAGATATCATCACCCTTCACAAATAAGGAACAGGATATGAAAAGATAGCGAAGGCACTGAATGTTCTCTGGTTTGCACAGCTAAAGGAACAGTGGTTTCACTCCCTGGACGGGCAGAAAAAGGAAGCGATCAACGGCTGAAACCAGATTTCTGAGAAGGCGTGTTCAGAAAAGCCCTGGAGTGACTGCAGAAGACCTAGAGCAAGACTTGATGGCCACAGACACTGAGGTTTCAGCTTCGCAGTAAAGCTCGTATAAACGCATCAGAACTCCAGGAATACACCACTACTGACCCAAAAGCACAAGAAAAGTGCTCAAAATCATAAAAAAACCACATCATTTTGGGGTTCTGTGGAGCGATGACACAAAACTGGAGCTTTCCGTCCCTGTGGATCAGCGGTGTGTCTGGAGGAGAAGGAATGAAGCTGTGAAGAACTCTACAGTTCAGCATGAGGAGCTCGTGATGCTCTCGGCTGGTGTATATCCTCCGGCTCTGGAAACCTGCAGCGCGAGGAAGGAGAGATGATTCACTGAAGTATCAGGAGATCCTATAGGAGAGAACATCATGCCGTCAGTGAGGAAGCTGGAGCTCGGACCTTCAACAGGACAATGATCCCAAGCATTCCTCAGAGTCCAGCAGAAGAAGTCCTGGGAGATACAGTGGCATCACAGTCTCCTGACTCGAACCCCAGAGAACATCTCAGAGAACCCCCCCCCCCCCCCAAAAAAAATTTGTTTTAAGTCAGTTATTTCTATCTTTTGCTGTAGTGCGTCAGTAGGAAATATCAGTTTACATTTCCAAACATTCTTTTTGCCATTAATTGTAATAATCCAGTGAGATTTGTGTATGCACAAGGAGTCTGATCTGATCTCACCATCATCGAGTCCGTCTGTGATTACATGAAGAAACAGAAGAAACTGAGACCGACTAAATCCAGAAGAACTGCGGGAACGTCTCCGAGACGCTTGAAGAAACCTTCCTGCAAAGCTCCCTGAGAAACTATGCGCAAGTGTACCTGGACAAAAGCCGTTTTAAACGCAAAGGGTCGTTACACCATATATTGATTTGAATTAGTTACTAGAAGTTAAATCATAAATAAATTCAATTTGTGATTTTATTTGTGAGCATTCTCACTTTACATCATTTTAACACAAGTGCCAGTGCTTTTCACAGTACTGTAGCTTTAAGGGAAGGTTTCTTCAAGCGTCTCGGAGACGTTCCCGCAGTTCTTCTGGATTTAGTTTGGGGTGGGGGGGATATTAACATGCCTAAGACTTTTGCACAGTACTGTATATGTTATGTATAACTGTACTATACATGTATATTCCTGAACTGGAGGCGTTGCTCATGAGGAACGAGATCCCTCAGAAACAGAAGCTGAGTCTGTTATACACCTCGTCTGCAGCAAACGTGTGTTCTACTGAGGGGGGAGGAATTTTGAGACTGCAGAACTCATTAAAAGTTGCATTTTCAGTTAAATTTAGAGAAACCACATGAAACATTTGTTGTGTTGAGATATTTCAATTACTTTTGTTTGATTTGTTCATTGCAAACAGCTGAAAGTCTGTACATTTTGCCAATAAACCTGGTTGACAAATTTCTATTGCAAATGTAACTACTTAGGGAGTAGAATCATTCAAAGTGATTAATTGAAAAGATCCTACTCTAAAGAACGATTCGTTCATGAATCGGAAAATGCTGGTTCTCTGTGTGTGTGTGTGTGTGTGTGTGTGTGTGTGAGTGTGTGTGTGTGTGTGTGTGTGTGTGTGAGTGAGTGAGAGAGAGAGAGCTGTAAGAGGAGTTGAGGAGTTTGAGTGAGTGGGAGGAATGAATGTTAATAATCACTGTCAAAACTCCCCAAGCTCATTTAAAACCCACTGAGACTGAGATCATTTAGAAAGAAGAGGAGGAGAGGAAGAGAGAGAGACCTACCCATCACACACACACACACACACACACACACAAACACTCACACTCGCGCACACACACACACACACACACTCACTAATTGATAGGACAGTTACTGTCATTCTATTTACTGTAAATCCAAATATACAGTCTATTAAAACTCCAAACACAAAGCCGATCTTATAAATGTGCTTCGTCTCACACACACACACACACTCTCACACACACACACACACACACACACACACACACACACACACACACACACACACACACACACACACACACACACAGAGGAGAACTGATGACTAACACTTTCCTTTCCTCTGCCAAGCTGTCATTATTAATATGACCTTTATGGGCTGTCAACTTATTCAGGATGATGTCAATCATCTTTCATCTATTAGAAGAACAACTCTATCAGACACCGTCACACTCCTCCTCCTCTCCTCCTCTCCTCCTCTCCTCCTCTTCTCCTCTTCTCCTTTTCTCCTCCTCTTCTCCTTTTCTCCTCCTCTTCTCCTTCTCCTCTTCTCCTTTTTTCCTCCTCTCCTCCTCTTCTCCTCCTCTCCTCCTCCTCTTCTTCTCCTCCTCCTCTCCTCCTCTTCTTCTCCTCTTCTCCTCTTCTCCTCCTCTCCTTCTCCTCTTCTCCTTTTCTCCTCCTCTTCTCCTCCTCCTCTTCTCCTCCTCTCCTTCTCCTCTTCTCTTCTTCTCCTTTTCTCCGCCTCTTCCTCCTCTCCTTCTCCTCTTCTCCTTTTCTCCTCCTCTTCTCCTCTTCTTCTCCTCCTCCTCTCCTTCTACCCCTCTTCTCCTCCTCCTCTTCTTCTCCTCTCCTCCTCTTCTTCTCCTCTCCTTCTCCTCCTTCTCCTCCTCTCCTCCTCTTCTCCTCCTCTGCTCCTCCTCTTCTCCTTTTCTCCTCCTCTTCTCCTTTTCTCCTCTTCTTCTCCTCCTCCTCTTCTCCTCCTCTTCTCCTCTTCTCCTCCTCTCCTCCTACTTCTCCTCCTCTTCTCCTCTTCTCCTCCTCCTCCTCTCCTCCTTCTCTCCTCCTACTTCTCCTCTTTTCCTCCTCCTCTTCTCCTCCTTCTCCTCCTCTTCTCCTACTTCTCCTCCTCTTCTCCTACTTCTCCTCCTTCTCCTCCTCTTCTCCTCCTACTTCTCCTCCTCTTCTCCTCCTTCTCCTCCTCTTCTCCTACTTCTCCTCCTTCTCCTCCTCTTCTCCTCCTCCTCTTCTCCTCCTCTCCTCCTCTCCTCCTCTTCTCCTACTTCTCCTTCTCCTCCTCTTCTTCTCCTCCTCTTCTCCTTTTCTCCTCCTCTTCTCCTTTTCTCCTCTTCTTCTCCTCATCCTCTTGTCCTACTTCTCCTCCTTCTCCTCCTCTTCTCCTCCTCCTCTTCTCCTCCTCTCCTCCTCTCCTCCTACTTCTCCTCCTCTTCTCCTCCTCCTCTTCTCCTACTTCTCCTTCTCCTCCTTCTCCTCCTCTCCTCCTCCTTCTCCTCCTCTCCTCCTACTTCTCCTCTTCTCCTCCTCTTCTCTTCCTCTTCTCCTCCTCCTCTTCTCCTCTTCTCCTCCTCTCCTCCTACTTCTCCTCTTCTCCTCCTCCTCTTCTCCTCCTTCTCCTCCTCTTCTCCTACTTCTCCTACTTCTCCTTCTTCTCCTCTCCTCTTCTCCTCCTCTCCTCCTCCTCCTCTTCTCCTCCTCTCCTCTTCTCCTCCTCTCCTCCTCCTCTTCTCCTCCTCTTCTCCTCCTCTTCTCCTCTTCTCCTGCAACAGGTTATTCCTCGTTCTCCGGGACTCTGGAGGCCGTTTGGAGTCGCTGGACTGTGAACCTCCACAGTTAGATTACAGTCTCACACACACACTCACACACACTCATACACACACACTCACTCACTCACTCACTCACACACACACACACACACACACACACACACACACACACACACACACACACACACACACACACACACACACACACGCACACACACTCACACACATACTCGCACACACACTCGCACAGTCCCAGGATACAAAACAGATTACAGTCTCACACACACACACACACCTCCACAGTCCCAGGATGCAAAACAGTTAGATTACAGTCTCTCACACACACTCATACACACACTCACTCACTCATACACACACTCGCACACACACTCGCACACACACTCGCACACACACTTGCACACCTCCACAGTCCCAGAATGCAAAACAGTTCACTTACAGTCTCACACACACATACACACACACACACACACACACACACTCCGTCGCAGTTGACAGATGGAATGGAATATGAAATGAAAGCTCTAATTGTCATCAAACTAAACAGGCTGTTTGCTCGATTGCTGCTTTACGCCAAGTTTTTAATCTCTGACAAATTAAAAAGGAAAGCAAAAAATAAAAACAGATAATCTGCCAATTTCTCAAGCGAAGGATGAGGGAAGACTGACTGTGCTGGATCCAGTTAGCGCTCGAGCAGAGCGGATACAGGAGCAGCTGCCAGTGTGTGTGTGTGATCAGTGTGTGTGTGTGATCAGTGTGTGATGTTTCAATCTGAACCTCACTAACATATGTTAGACGACACGGAGTACAGAAGCGTCTGAGCCTGACACACACCGCTTGACTCCTGCAGGACTGATACACACTTTCAAAGCGGTTCAGGACATACAGAACTGGAAATCACCTGCACTTTACACTGTTTCCTGATCAGATGTGATGAGATCAGATTCCAGAGACAAAACAATACAAATTCACAGCCAATCAGAGGAGAGTGTGGGCGGAGTCTCTCTGCAAGCTCACTGCAGTCGTAACCAGGGGCACGTTCAAGTTCAAAACGGTGCGCAGCGTTCTGCTACGGTTTCCGGGTTGAACTTCATGTTTCCTGGAAGCGGCGTGCACCGGTGTGCACCGGGGTTTGAGATAAGTTTTCTCCTGTTTGGTGGGTGTGTCAGAACTGCAGTCCAATCAGCAGCAACATGTATATAAAGCACGCGGTATTATCGCACAATGGGTTCAAGGAAAGTAATTTAATGTGTTCGATGCAGCTCGGTATACGCAACAACTGAGGATATTAGAAGACATGTTTGTCGTAAGTTTTATTGTAAAAATATAGGATATCAACATAATGATGTAGTTGTTTATATTTTTAGCTTCATTGCAATGATATTTGGTATAGAAATAAACAATGGTAATTAAGTGCTTTTCCTAAAAATGAGAAAGAAAATACAGGGTATTAAAACAGTATGACCTACAAATAAAGTCAGTATGTGAGGCTAAATAGATGTGTTTTAGTCTGAATTAGGTAAGATGTGTGCTTCAGATTCAGCAATCCCTTCACTCGATTGGGATATTCTCTTGTGTTCTGGGCGGCAAGTGCAGTAACTGTAACATCGGCCATATTTTGTAGTATTAAACACATATTTATACCGATTCACCGATCAATACAAAATCACAGCCAATCAGAAGAGAGTGTGGGCGGAGTCTTTCTGCAAGCTCACTGCACTGGCAACCATATCAATACAAAATCACAAGCCAATCAGAAGAGAGTGTGGGCGGAGTCTCTTTGCAAGCGCACTGCACTCACAGCCAATCAGAAGAGCGTGTGGGCGGAGTCTCTCTGCAAGCTCACTGCACTGGCAACCAAATAAATTTAAACAAAATAGATTGAATAATCAAAATAAATTGATTATTAAAATGGACACCCAGTAACTGAAACGATCTTTTTCATAAAATGCACTTGTTTTTTAACCGTCTGAATGTTCTAGTTTCCTTTCATTTCTTTCCAGGATCTCAAGTGAATTATCCATCATCGCTTTCTGTACGGCTATAAATGATATTCAAATGCACATTCAATTCTTTTAACATTAAATAAAGCACATAATCAGCATCTGAGATCATCACTGTCATATGTTCTTGTTCCAGCCATAACGTCGCAGGAAAAACATTTCTAAAGTAGAGTCGTTGGCAGCACCCAGAACACCCACATCTCAAAGCTTTAATCCTGTGACAGTTTACACTCCTAATATAAGTGAAGTGTAGCTGTGGTGTGTGTGTTAATGAAGTTGAGACACCATTCTCTGTGTCACACACACATTCCCATTCTACAATAAATGATGACCATTTGCTCAGGATGTGATCAACCCAAATGGTGAAGAAACAATATAACTTCACTTGATGATGAGCTCATTCGAAAATATATCTCGGAGTGGAGCCTGGATCGAGGAAGACTACACTGGTTAGGAGAAGAGCTCTCTGGCTTCTCGTCTCCAGGCACGTTCACACACTCGAGAGGTTCGAGAGTAGATGGAGTCGCACTTCAAAGACCCGTCAGGCCTGACACCGAGACTCCTGGAGGATGAGGAGGATCTTCAGCTCTTCACAGAGTCCGTTCAGTGCCTGACACTCAGTGTGAGTTACAGCCGGAGAGACGGGATGAAGGACGGGATGAAGGACGGGATGAAAGACGGGATGAAGGACGGGAGCGAGACCTGTAGAGATCAAGCGTGACACAAGTGCTGAAAAGTGAAGCCAAAGCATCTCGATCGCCCCCAGTATTGATCCCAGAATTGGTCCCAGTATTGATCCCAGTATAGCTCATAAGCCCCGCCCTCTCCAAGAAGTCTAATGGGATGTGATGGAAACTAAACAATCAAATTACACTTCAAATACATTTTTTCCAACGATGGTTTCTGTCATTTTAGGACGTTTTTATTTTCGCTGAAGTGTTCGGTTTTTTTTTTTTAGTAAGTTTGGTCTTAGTTAGTTATTTGATGCTATATAAACGGGAATGTGACGTCATGATTGACAGCTGTGATTGACAGTTTCTCTAACTGATTTGTGTCTGGGATTTTCGGGAGGAGATTGGAGCTACAGCTTTATTTTCTACATGTCCATAACTGTTTATTTCACTCTGACATAATGAGATGTCTGCAGTAAACGGTACTTACGTTTTCTGCGTGTGTGTGTGTGCGTGCGTGTGTGAGTGTGCGCGTGTGTGTGTGTCAGAATAGAGCTGGAGGGTGTGAGTTCAGGTCGAGCTCGTGCTTCATGCCGATCCTCCGGGGAACTCAGAGTTTTAATTAATTTCCCTCGATCAGGGAACGAGAGAATGGAGCAGGAGCTCGAGAGGTAATGAGAACCCGTCGCTCTATCCCAGGACCACAACCCTCAGTGTGTGACTGCACACACACACACTCACTCCTCACCAGTGGCCTTCTTAATGCAGAACTCATGTGGAAACGCATCTTTATCAGCAACACTTGATCCATTAATACTAACACTTTCTCTATTCTATATCTATATAAGTACACATACTGCGTTAGATTAAACTGGGAAAGGTCACAGCACTTGCATATTGTTGTCCTATTGTTAGTTTCACTACTTATATTGTTCTCATTTGTAAGTGGCATTGGATAAAAGCGTCTGCTAAATGAATAAATGTAAATGTAAATATGGAACAGAAAGTATATCAATTCTTTGCACGTATTAAATATACACTCTTGTCTTATTGCTCTCATATGAATCAGGGTTATTATATTTAACTGAAACAGAAACTAAAACCATAAAAAAACAAATTGTTGCTTGAATATATTATAAAATATATATAAAATAAAAGTATAAATATAAAATAAAAATATATAATGCAATTTTTATATCAGCTAAGTTTGGTATATATTTCCTAAAATAAAAGTATAAATATAAAATAAACATTTATAAAATTTTAATATCAGGAATATTTCCTAAAATAAAAGTATAAATATAAAATAAACATTTATAAAATTTTAATATCAGCTAAGTTTGGTATATTTCCTAATATAAAAATAATTATCAGCTTATCGGTGCATCCGTATCCTGTCATGTAAAAGATGATGTCATACTTAAAAATACATCTCCATCTCATTTACATTAAACTTCTTTCACAATTCTGAACATAATTAGTAAAAAAAAAAAAAAAGAAAAAAAAAAGTGTTTTTATCCATTCAAATCCCATTCTACCAGTCAGGAGGTAATTAGCAGCACTGGGTTTCTCAAGACGGCTAATTGTGAGGATGTTATTTATTCAAGGTTTCGGTAAACGAATCATTCCTTTCCTCGGCCATGACGGCGTCGTTTAATTCATGTTCATCTTCCAGTGTTTCTGTCTAATGGAAGGAGGAACCGGCCCCATGCTGCACATGCACACATTTAATTGTTTGATAGTGGTGGTTTAAAATTGGAATAAAAAGCAAGCTGGAATAAATTAAGATCTGTTTTACTTCATCAGTTTTTAATTAGATACATCATGTTCGCTCACGTTCCCCAGCTAATTATCACTGGTGTTTTTAAGAGAATCAAAACAAGTGTGTTAATGTTTATTCCACAGTTGAAAGAAACAGAAAAGAAGCATCTATTCTATTCTATTCTATTCTATTCTATTCTATTCTATTCTATTCTATATCGGCTGATTATCACTGGTGTTTTTCAGGGAATCAAAACAAGTGCATTAATGTTTATTCCACAGTTGAAAGAAACAGAAAAGAAGCATCTACTCTACTCTACTCTACTCTACTCTACTCTACTCTACTCTACTCTACTCTACTCTACTCTACTCAGTTTTTTTCAGGGAATCAAAACAAGTGCATTAATGTTTATTTCACAATTGAAAGGAAGTAAAAGGAAGCATATTCTATTCTATTCTATTCTATTCTATTCTATTCTATTCTATTCTATTCTATTCAAATCTAATCATCATTGGCTAATTATCACTGGGGTTTTTCAGGGAATCAAAACATGTGCATTAATGTTTATTTCACAATTGAAAGGAAGTAAAAGGAAGCATATTCTATTCTATTCTATTCTATTCTATTCTATTCTATTCTATTCTATAAAAGTCTAGTTATCATCGGCTAACTATCATTGGTGTTTTTCAGGGAATCAAACCATGTTTAATGTTTATTCCACAGTTGAAAGAAACAGAAAAGAAGCATCTATTCTATTCTATTCTATTCTATTCTATATCGGCTGATTATCACTGGTGTTTTTCAGGGAATCAAAACAAGTGCATTAATGTTTATTCCACAGTTGAAAGAAACAGAAAAGAAGCATCTATTCTATTCTATTCTATTCTATTCTATTCTACTCTATTCTATTCTATTCTATATCGGCTGATTATCACTGGTGTTTTTCAGAGAATCAAAACAAGTGTGTTAATGTTTATTCCACAGTTGAAAGAAACAGAAAAGAAGCATCTATTCTATTCTACTCTATTCTACTCTACTCTATTCTATTCTATATCGGTTGATTATCACTGGTGTTTTTCAGAGAATTAAAAAAAGTGTGTTAATGTTTATTCCACAGTTGAAAGAAACAGAAAAGAAGCATCTATTCTATTCTATTCTATTCTATTCTATTCTATTCTATATCGGCTGATTATCACTGGTGTTTTTCAGGGAATCAAAACAAGTGCATTAAAGGTGCCGTAGAATGGATTATTTTATTATTTTATAATGTTTCCTGGGGTGCCCTTATAATGTTAGTATGTTTTTTAGATCAAAATTTGTTATAATTTAGAAATAAAAGGCATATTTCCTAGCCTGATTTCATTCCCTGGATTGAACACTCTGTTTGAAGGGGCGTGTCTGCTGTAAGACTTCAGTGTAAACGCCCTCTACTGTGATTGGCTGACATGCTTGCATATGAAATATCTGGCATTACATGTAGAGCTATCTGGAAAACTTTTACTATTACAGCTTTTATACGTTTTTACTATTACAGCTATCGGGATTAACGAATCATGAGAAGTTTTTTAAGTATTTAGATCTATTCCAGCATTGAGCAGATGACAGCCTGTTGATCGCGTGAATGAAGATCTTATCACTGCAACGCGATTTACTGATGCATAAACAGTGTTGAACGACTTTGAGAGAAAGATTATCTGTCTGAACTTGAACAATTACACATCAGAAATTCACATAACCCACTGGTTCTCCAGAGGCTCGGATGAAGGAACTAAAAAAATACTTTTGTGTTCATTTGTACATCCAAACACTGAGCAACTGCCATGCTTCGTTCGCTCGTTTGCAAGCCACGATGTCTCTCGAGGAAAAAACAATATCGCGCTGGATCTAGATAACACAGTGTAAATTATTGTTAATAAAATCACTACTTATCGCTTGCGGGAATATAACGTTAGTTGAAATTGCCCCCTTCGTCCGTTTGAGACGCCAAGAGAAGCCTGGCTGCTTGATATTGTTCCAGGTTAGAAAAACAGTCCGTGGTGAAACGGGCAGAGCAACTACCAACTTCGAATTAAACTGTAGCAGTATCAGATTATAGATAGATTATAGATAGATCTGCCATTTTCCCTATGATCCTCCTCCTCGCTTGTTTCTTCACCTGCAGAACTTCCGATGATTCGGCTGCGCAGTTTCGCCTGGCACTGAGCATGGGCTGGCATATGCAAATTTTTAGAGGCGTACATATTAATGATCCCGACTGTTGCGTCACAGTTGGTGTTATGTGGAGATTCGCCTGTTTTTCAGGGGTGTTTTTCAAAAACGAGATTTAAATAAGAAAGGGAAAACTATGGTGTTTGAGACTCACTGTATGTCATGTCCATGTACTGAACTCTTGTTATTTAACTATGCCAAGATAAATTCAATTTCACATTCTAGGGCACCTTTAATGTTTATTCCACAGTTGAAAGGAAGTAAAAGGAAGCATATTCTATTCTATTCTATTCTATTCTATTCTATTCTATTCTATTCTATTCAAATCTAATCATCATTGGCTAATTATAACTGGGGGTTTTCAGGGAATCAAATCATGTGCATTAATGTTTATTCCACAGTTGAAAGGAACCAAAAGGAAGCATATACTATTCTATTCTATTCTATAAAAGTCTAGTTATCATCGGCTAACTATCATTGGTGTTTTTCAGGGAATCAAAACATGTTTAATGTTTATTCCACAGTTGAAAGGAAGCATCTATTCTATTCTATTCTATTCTATTCTATTCTATAAAAATCTCTTTGTGACAGCAGAATACATACATTGTCTTGTAAAATCTCTAAAAAGTAAAGTCAATCTGCTGCTTGATGTTTCTGCTTCCAAGGACTTGTCAGATTACAAGCTTTGATTAAAGAGAGTTAGTCTTGTGGTTAATTCCTACAACGCCGGAATCGTGGAGCGCTCGTTAAGCCTGACTGTGACGGCTCACATAATTACCCGGATCCCACATGAGATATTCAATCCAATAAATTCAATTCATTACATAATGAAAAAAAGAGAAAATTAATTTTCTATCAGTTACATGCAAATAATTATAATTTAAAAAAATTAGGTGAGCTCACGTTAAGAAGTCAAAAGGGACGATTCAAATGCAAAAGATGCCAAAAGCAATAATTTAATAAAGAAATTCAGCGTTTGGATGCATATTTTCAGCACAGGTTCCAAGAAACTCCTTTTACAGTCTTGATGGTGTGTTTGGGCTCTGCTAGAACAGGCTTTCATGACGTTTTGAGAACATTATTAAAGACCAGATAACTCTGAACAAACGTTCAATGAATGTTACTGGAAGAATATTTGTTCATGACTGTGAGAACGTTGATAAAGTTATGAGAGCGTTCGCTGTTAGCTGGGAAAATGCAATAAATGTTCCAAAAAATGCAACAAAAATGTAACAAGCACTCACTATTCCATAAACAAAGCAAAATCTACAATTTGAGTTCAGATTTCTGTTTATTCAAAGAATAAACGGCATATAGAAGCTTAAAGGCACTTCTGGGGATCATTTAGTTTTAATTAATTTTTAAAGTTAATTAAATCTGATCAATTAATCAGCTCGTAAACATACTTTATCACAAGAAAAGTATTATGCAATCATTAAAGACATTCTTTAAAAGTCAAGTTCTGTATATAGAAAACCATTTCACCTTTTCTTCTAAGAGTGTATGGTAAATTTTAATGAGAATGTCCTATGAATTAATCTCTATTAATCTCTGTGTACAGCCGGTATTAAGATGCGTTCTGGTCGATCGGATCACAACTAGACGGCTCTAAATATACAGGTGTAAATGCAGTTTCAGACCTCAAACTTTTGAACGGTAATGGATCAAGGGTATTTTTCTAAACACGTAATATTCATAAAACAAGAACACTTCACACTGCCTTTAAAGATGCAGAATTTTAATAATGGGTGATTTATCAGTTATTATCTAAATTATCATCAGATTATCATATCGATATGAGTATTTTGATACCAGCGCATCACTAACCTCAGTTACAGACAAAGTGCCAAATCATTCAAATAAAGGTGCATCGATCTTTACAAAACAACAAATTTAGTGGAAATGTGTGTAAACTTCATGGTCCAACTTGGAAGGTTCATCTTTTAAAGAGGCCCTTTCCCAAGTCTTGTTGTTTTCAGGCTCTACTTGAACAGGTTTTCCTGCTTGAATGTTGATTATTTTCCTCATATTCTCCATTGTTGCGGCTCCTCTCTTCCCAGTCTGTCAGTAACGCTCTGATTACTTCCTGTCTCTATGAAGCCCCTCCTTCTGAAAAGCACACTGTGCTCTGATTGGTCGGCTGGAGCAGTGTGTTGTGATTGGTCGTGTTTGGGAAATGTCCCGCCCCTTACCATAACCGCCAGTTTAACACACTACTAACTAACTCAACCAGGCCCCGCCCCTTTATTCTGCGTATGAATTATTATAATGAGGAATATTGTGACGTGTTCGTTCCCGAAAGAAACTCAAGACTACAGTGGAGGCGTTTCAGGAGTTCAGGAACACTGACACTGATAAAGAGAAGAACTCCCGCTGGAGGGGCTTTGGAACTAATTTCACACTAAAGAAATAAATAATTAAGTATTCAAAACGTACAGTCTTTCACTTCCGCTAAAATGGATCAGGGATTTGTATGACATCAGAGCAGACTTCAACTTCTCATCACATCTTGTCCAATCGAATGCTCTCTAGAATCTAAAGCTCCGCCCCCTATGCTGTAAACACCACCTGACCAAAGAGACCGTTGACACATATGGGTTTGAGATGTGAGTTCGGTTGCTCAAACGCTCTAACGAGTTTGTACGTTGGTTAAGAATGAAATGGCTAGAATTTATTCACATCTCTACTATTGACTGTATCATCAGCGCTCGTATTCGCTGTCAAGTACGACTCGCAGTCTGTGAGGTAAACTGAACGCTATTGGCTATTTGAAAAGGGGGAGGAGCCATTCAATAAGTCCCGTCTTATCTTCCTGTTTCAGTGGAAATTACGTCAACGCATCAAACAAAGCTGCATGTTCCAAGGCACTCCACTGGACCCTAAAGCTGGATTTTCAGTGCTAACTGCTTCAAAACATCTTTGATGCCGCAAATATCAGGAAATACAGTGTGAGGACGAAGACTTTCGCCAGTGGGGAAACTTACAAACAAAAGTTTATTTCCAATGAATGATAAACCCTGTATGCAAGACTCCCAGAGGTTGTTCAGCAAAGCCAATTAGACTCTTTTAGTGCACAATATGCATCATGGACGGTCCATCTTGGGCAGATAACACATTTTGCATCCTTTCTTCCATTATTGATAATAACTCTGCAAACTATTAGCATTCTTTTACACAAATACCCTCTTCTTCTTTCTCTCTATCCGGGTCGTCGACAGAAGTCGCAGTTGTTTCCCCGAGGCCGGCCTTCAATAATTAGTTTTGAGTTTAATGGCTCTGGGAGGGTCGAGGGATTCCTGTAATCCTGCATCTGTTCACCTCTTACTGCTAATCTTCACACACACACACACACACACACACACACACACACACACACACACACACACACACCTGCTCACCTCTTACTGCTAATCTTCCCGCTCGATCTACAGCCGGCACTTTCCCAGCGCTGAGCCCACAGGTAGTAATAATGAGATATGCAAGTCCTCTCACACACACACACACACACACACACACACACACACACGCATGCACGCACACACAAACAAACACACACACGCTGCTTCTCGGGCCCTTGACTCCTGAACTCTTCCGACAGATTTCCCTGATGACTAAATTAATAACTTTTTTAAAACAAAAATGAAGCATCACTGAACTGACTTAAGATGGGCTGCGACGCTGTTTTCTTCTGAAAACAAACTTTGTTGCATTATTTTCTTGTAATCTCTGTAAAGCTGCTTTGAAACACTCTGTATAGTAAAAAGCGCTGTATAAATAAAGCTGACTTGACTTGATGGATGTGTCTGTTCCCTCCCTCTCTCGATCAACGCAAACACACAAGTTTTTATTTCAAAATGCTCATCGTCCACACCAGGGTTATTATCGCTAACTAAAAACATTTCTGTTCAATAAATAATATGTATATATCGACCACAACAGAGTGAAAAAAGCTAAACGCTGGCGAGCGATAGTGGAGGGGCTTCAGTAACCCGTGAGTGCTAGAACTAAAGTCCCCCTGTAGTCAATCATTTTATCTCTTAAAACTCATCTCTGATCAAAATTACAAAAAATATCTTCATGCCTTGAAATAGCTTGAATGTAACTCTAGTGACTTCTGGAAACCATCCTAAAGTTAAAGTCCCCCTGTGGTGTAAATCCAGCTTTTAATGTTGTTTATGTGTCTATGTGGAGTTTTTAATACGCTTTAAGACAAACCATGTGTAAGTTCATAAGTCGACAGCATTGCTGAGTATTTCCTCCTTAAAACTGCAGTGAACCAAAGACAGTCTCAAAAACACGCTTTGAAATCGCTGGTGTTTCTGACGTCACAAACTACCTTGTAACCAATCAGATCAACGTGTGATCGTCAACCAGTGGATCTCTGAGCTGAGTGAGTGAGTGGAGGCGGGGCTCATTTGCATATTCATAGAACCGCGCATACTAAAAGTCGAGTTACATTCAAGTAATACAAATCTTTACAGCATGAATGTAAATGTCAAATGTCATTTTGGTGATCAAAGATTAGTTTTAAGGGATAAAATGATTGACTACAGGGGGACTTTAATTCCAGAACTTCCTGAAGTAATTACAAACGGTATTTAAAAAAAATATATAATAAAGAAAAAGTAATTAGACAGGAAAGCTCCACACAAGCCTCTCGTCCTCCTCTTGGCCGCATCATTATCAGTAGAGGAGAGCGAGTACCTCGATGCTCTCTGGCACACCAGGCTCGTTAGCAAGCCCGTGATTATCTGTAATTAGCGAGTAACTCCGGCCAGGCAGAGCTCCACCCTCCACAGGTGCTGACACTAAACACACTCATTAATACTGCAGAATGAAGATCAAACAGGCTTTAATTGAGCCTGGCTTCACTTCATAAAGCTGACGATCGAGGAGGAGGGGGTCCTGCCTAATCACAGACAATTACGGCAAATTCACAATTATTTGATAGAAACTTCAGTCTGAGCAACAGCAGAGATGATGAGCAGAACACACAGATGGAGCGAACCTCATCGGACGGTCTGGTGCTCCTCGTGTGCATGTGTGTCTGCATCCATGATGAGGTTTGATGGACACTCATCCGAGACACTGTGACATGTCCGCTCGTTCATGACCTCGACTGGCACGTGTGGGCCATTAAAGTCCAAAATATGAGCCGATTAACTCGCACTGACACACAAATCATGTCCGGTTCGCCTCGATTTTACATTCGGAACTAAATACAAAACATACTTGACAATGACAATGACAAAAACATGTCAATACTTGACAATGTAATGCATAAAAGTGAAGACAGAAAAAAATGTATATTGTGATAATATTATTTATATATAATATTAATAATAATAATAATAATAATGTTAGTATATATACAATAATAATAATAATATATAATACAAATCCTGTCAGGTTCCCCTCGATGTTACATCCGGAATGAAATACAAAATAAAGCTTGACAATGTAATGCATAAAAGTGAAGACAGAAAAAATGTCATATTGTGATGAAATTATTTATATATAATAATATATATCTAATATATAACAAAAATTCTAATAATAATAATAATTAGTTATAATAATTGATTATTGTTCTATTTAATATTAGATGTTTTTACAATACAACAATAATAATAATAATAATAATAGTAAAATATTTGTCTTAATATAATTTATTATAATAATAATAATAATAACAATGTTCTATTAATTGGTGTTCTGTTATTATTTAATATTTGTTTTTTTACAACACAATGCAATATATTAATAGTACAATATTTGTCTTAATATCTTCTTAGTAATCATATAATTTCGTAATAATAATAATAATGTTCTATTGATTGTTCTATTTAATATTACAATACAATAGTAATATAATAATAGTAAAATATTTGTTTTTTTCTTGTATAATAATAATAATAATAATATAAAATAATAACCATCATCTTTAACAAATCTTTCTTATTTGCAGCAGGAATTAAAAGTGTTTTCTGCACTTTAATCCCGTTTTGAGTAAAATAGTTTAATGCAAAACAATATGTAAAATGATTTCCTCATCTGTCACACAGGACGTGGTTAACATGCGTAACACAGTGTGCATACAGCACTATAGCAGCGTCAGTGTGGCAGTGTGCGACTGTTCAGAACACAACCCATACATACGGCTATCACACACACAATCTATTCAAAGGTCAAAGACGGCAGTGTTCATTTCAGCTCTGAGAACACGAGGTGGAAACTCATAACCTGTTAATTACTATTGTAAAACAGCAGCGGTGTGTGTGTGTGTGTGTGTGTGTGTGTGTGTGTGTGTGTGTGTGTGAAACCTTGGGTCTGTGAAACACCGTGACCCTTCGTCCCTCACGGAGAACATCATGTAATGGCTTTTCTCTCTGTGCATCTCAGGTCTGTCCATCTCTCTGCCTCGAGCGCCCGAACCCACTGACCCGAGAGAGAGAGAGAGAGAGAGAGAGAGAGAGAGAGAGAGCGAGCAGTTCTCAGAAAACTCCTTCAGTGTTTCAGGCGTCAGTCAGAGACGAATCTGCATCACTGGTTAAAGGAACAGTCCAGACAGACATGCTATTATTCACTCAGTGCTTCTTTCAGACGGTGTAGAAAACACAAATACAGCAGGACGAGAGGTTGGGAGCCATTGGCCAGTGGCCTTTCTGCTAGCAATGTACTAAAACATGCTAGAAACATGCTAAAAATGTGCTAAATCATGCTAAAAACAGGCTAGCAATTGCTAAATCATGCTATGCTAGCAAAATGCTAAACATGCTAGCATGCTAACATGCAACGTCTATGATTCTGTGGAGAAAATGACCACAATTTTCATTAATTTATAGCCCCTTTCACACAGAGATTCCGGAAAATACACGGATAATGTGTCCCGGGATCGTTTGATTTTGGTTCATTCACACTGCCAGTGATTTTCTGGAATCTGTGAGTGCGTTCACACACATCCCGTAAAGATCCCGCAAGGACAGGTGACGTCAGGATGTGATAACTCAGTTCTGCTGATCACTCTTCGACATTTCTACACGAAGACGAGTCCACACTCCCCAGTAGACTATCGTTCCCCATACGCTGGAGCAGAGGCTGTAGAAAGGCCCATGCGATGCGTCATCACTACGACACACCCCTTACGGCATTGGTCCTGGCTTTTGTTCACACAGGGCGCGTTCCGGGACTGATCCCGGCAATGTTACTAGTTCCCCATCCCGGCATCAATCCCGGGACATGTTTGCGTTCACACAGAAGGCACTCTAGCAATTTTATGCCAATTTCCCAGGATCAACGCACTGTGTGAAAGGGGCTTGTGATAGAAACCTGTTAGCAATTGCTAAAACATGGTAGAAATATGTTAAATAATGCTAAAACATGCTAACAATAGGCTAAATCATGTTATGCTAGCAACATGCTAAAACATGCTAGCAATGTGCTAAATCATGTTATGCTAGCAAAATGCTAAACATGCTAGCAATTAGCTAAATCATGCTAGCAACATGCTAAAACATGGTAGCAATATGTTAATGCTAAAACATGCTAACAATAGGCTAAATCATGTTATGCTAGCAACATGCTAAAACATGCTAGCAATGTGCTAAATCATGTTATGCTAGCAAAATGCTAAACATGCCAGCAGCTAAATCATGCTAGCAA
>CM040802.1:927500-950000 GCA_022829025.1 Squalius cephalus
CTGCGCCTAGAAATTCTGTCCATAAAAATTATGAACAGAACCGGCGACAAAGGGCAGCCCTGCCGGAGTCCAACATGCACCGAGAACAAGTCTGACTTACTGCCGGCAATGCGAACCAAGCTCCTGCTTCGGTCGTACAAGGACCGGACAGCCCTTAGTAAAGGACCCTGGACCCCATACTCCCGGAGCACCCTCCACAGGCCGCCGCGAGGGACACAGTCGAGTGCCTTCTCCAAATCCACAAAGCACATGTGGACTGGTTGGGCAAACTCCCATGAACCCTCCAGCTCCGGGTATAGAGCTGGTCCAGTGTTCCACGGCCTGGACGAAAACCACACTGTTCCTCCTGAATCCGAGGTTCTACTATCGGCCGTAATCTCCTCTCCAGTACCCTGGCATAGACTTTCCCAGGGAGGCTGAGAAGTGTGATCCCCCTGTAGTTGGAACACACCCTCCGGTCCCCCTTCTTAAAAAGAGGGACCACCACCCCGGTCTGCCATCCCAGAGGCACTGTCCCCGACCGCCACGCGATGCTGCAGAGGCGTGTCAGCCAAGACAGCCCCACAACATCCAGAGACTTGAGGTACTCAGGGCGGATCTCATCCACCCCCGGTGCCTTGCCACCGAGGAGTTTCTTGACTACCTCGGTTACTTCAGCCCGGGTGATGGACGAGTCCACCTCTGAGCCCTCAGCCTCTACTTCCTCAATGGAAGACGTGACGGTGGGATTGAGGAGATCCTCAAAGTATTCCTTCCACCGTCCAACAACATCCCCAGTTGAGGTCAACAGCTCCCCACCTCTACTGTAGACAGCGTTGGTAGGGCACTGCTTCCCCCTCCTGAGGCGCCGGACGGTTTGCCAGAATCTCTTCGAGGCCAGCCGATAGTCCTTCTCCATGGCCTCACCGAACTCCTCCCAGGCCCGAGTTTTTGCCTCCACAACCACCCGGGCTGCAGTTCGCTTGGCCTGCCGGTACCCGTCAGCTGCCTCAGGAGTCCCGCAAGCCAACCAGGCCCGATAGGACTCCTTCTTCAGCTTGACGGCATCCCTTACTTCCGGTGTCCACCACCGGGTTCGGGGATTGCTGCCTCGACAGGCACCGGAGACCTTACGGCCACAGCTCCGAGCGGCCGCTTCGACAATGGAGGTGGAGAACATGGTCCACTCGGACTCAATATCTCCAGACTCCCTCGGGATCCAGTCGAAGCTCCGCCGGAGGTGGAAGTTGAAGATCTCTCTGACAGGAGACTCGGCCAAACGTTCCCAGCAGACCCTCACAATACGCTTGGGTCTGCCGAGTCTGTCCAGCTTCCTCCCCCGCCATCGGATCCAACTCACCACCAGGTGGTGATCAGTTGACAGCTCCGCCCCTCTCTTCACCCGAGTGTCCAAGACATACGGCCGCAGGTCAGATGAAACGACCACAAAGTCGATCATCGACCTATGGCCTAGGGTGTCCTGGTGCCACGTGCACTGGTGGACACCCTTATGCTTGAACATGGTGTTCGTTATGGACAAACTGTAACTAGCACAGAAGTCCAATAACTGAACACCACTCGGGTTCAGATCAGGGGGGCCGTTCCTCCCAATCACTCCCCTCCAGGTGTCACTGTCGCTGCCCACGTGGGCATTGAAGTCCCCCAGTAGAACGATGGAGTCCCCAGTTGGAGCACTTTCCAGCACCCCTCCCAGAGACCCCAAGAAGGCCAGGTACTCTGCACTGCCGTTTGGCCCGTAGGCACACACGACAGTGAGAGACCTATCCCCGACCCGAAGGCGCAGGGAAACAACCCTCTCGTTCACCGGGGTGAACTCCAACACATGGCGGCTGAGCTGGGGGGCTATAAGCAAACCCACACCAGCCCGCCGCCTCTCACCATCGCTCCTTCTCAGGCTCCTTTCCCGCCAGCGAGGTGACGTTCCACGTCCCTAGAGCTAGCTTCCGTGTCCAGGGATCGGGTTGTCGAGGCCCGCGCCTTCGACTGCCGCCCAATCCTCTCAGCACCGGCCCCTTACGGTCCCTCCTGCAGGTGGTGAGCCCACGGGAAGGCGGCCCCACATCGCTCCTTCGGGCTGAGCCCGGCCGGACCCCGTGGGGGGAGGCCCGGCCACCAGGCGCTCGCCTACGAGCCCCAACCCCGGGCCTGGCTGCGCCATACCGGGCGACGTCACGGTCCTCGATTTAATTTTTCTCATAAGGGGGTTTTGAACCACTCTTAGTCTGACCCGTCGCCTAGGACCTGTTTGCCTTGGGAGACCCTACCAGGGGCATATAGCCCCGGACAACATAGCTCCTAGGGTCATTCGGGTGCTCAAACCCCTCCACCACGTTAAGGTGGCAGTTCAAGGAGGGGCAGTTCAAATGCGCTCATTTCTGACTGCGAGGAGCACAAGTGCGACTATTTTTACAGGACCATTTAACCTGTTCCAATCATGTCCATTATTTTTGTGTGTGTGTTTTCACACAGCAAGTGCCAAAACCTTCACCAAGTTTCGTACCATT
Organism: Squalius cephalus; assembly: GCA_022829025.1. Classification (NCBI taxonomy): domain Eukaryota; kingdom Metazoa; phylum Chordata; class Actinopteri; order Cypriniformes; family Leuciscidae; genus Squalius; species Squalius cephalus. The sequence goes on from CM040802.1 coordinate 930,005, forward strand.
CCGATGATGGAAAAAATAAATAAAAAAAATTACATTTTTCGGTCAAAAATGACTGAAGAGCACGAGAGGTTTTTCTCTCCGTCTTCTGCTTCTTTTTTTGTTGGAAAAACTTTCCAGTCCCAATAACACTGGAAGCCGAACATAAGCAGTTCCAGTGGTGTATTCATCCACAGGCGAGTTGAACTCCTCGTTTGCAGCACTCTTCGGGAAGCAGAGGACCGAATCCAGGTCCAAAACTCATCCCAGATTCATGACTTCATGTGAGTCTCCCCACGGCTTCGAGAGGTCAGCTTGTGTCTCCAGCAATAACGGTATCTTGCCTCTTTTCCATCCCAGTTTATAAAGTCTCTTTCCAGCGGATTGTTTCGGGAAGCGGCTGATCCTCAGTGTTTCAGGACAGAGGCACAGTTGGAGGAATTTTAATGAACATTGTAAATGGATGTTTCTGCTCACTATGGGAGCATTTGTTTGGACATAATTACTGTCACAGATGGGAAATTGAGCCATGTGTGTCGGCATAAGCACACGTTAATAACGAATGTGGCCGAGACCTCTGGTTTAACCGATCCCCTTCATCCCGGGTCTGATGAGAACACACACGTGTGTGTTTTAGTCCACACGATCAGTGTTCACTGAGGGGCAATTCCAGCGTTATGGACGTGACATTTGCAGTCAAAACTTGAAATATAAATTCTCAGAAAATGCATTTAATATATTATATCTAATGCATATATGAGTGGGCAGACATGATTTTGACCAATTCTTTAGTTTTTATTTTTATTTTTTTTGTAGAAAGCTTTTCTTTAATGTGAATTTCGTTTTGTATAAATTGTATCTTAATTTTAATCAATGTTTCATCAACCAATTGCCTGGATTTTTTAAATAACAAGAAAATAGGCTATAGCACACAATATAATCAGGACACAGAGGCGCCGTCGCGTGAAGTGGAGCGCGCCTCATAAATGAACCGAAACTCCGCGTATAATGTAGGCTACTTGCCTCACATACCTGAGAAATATATCTATAGGACGTCTGAAATGTCTACTTTTAAACTACTTTTAAGTCGTGAGTCAAAATGATTGCAATATCACTATTATTTTGTCTGCTTGATCGCGGGATTATGATGAATATTCATGTTTTAACCAAGAGGGAAAAACGCGACATCCCGAAGGAAGTGTCCTATGGCTATAAGACACATGCTCTTCTTTAAGTTGTACTGTATCATATACTACCTTCTGATATTCATAATTCGTCCTGTAACTGGCAGAGGAAGAGAAGTTCCGTTAATGTGCGCTTTATCCGCCGCGCACTGAGGCGCTATACAGAAATATACCACGCCGTATTAAAGAGCGGTCTCTATTGTTTACATTTTGTTATAAAATAGACTGAATTTGAAAGTTGAGACATTTTTTCATATTAAAACTAACAAAGCACAAATATTATTGCGATTATTGGATATGCACTGAATATATGGTAAGCCTGAAACCGATCACAAGTGCATATGATTTGATGTGAAGCGTCCGTAACGGTCACGTCCGTAACGCATTATTATGGTTGTTCAGAGCAAAGTAGTGGAATGAAATGTCGATCCTAGTAAGCATAAACAAAGTTTAGCTTTGCATATAAAGTTTCAAGTTATTTGCATTTATAATTGTTATATTATATAAACTTAATCTTTAAAACGTTACGGACGTGACAGAGCACTGAAGCGTCGAGACCTCTTTATTAAAGCCCTTATAAATTCAACAGGCAGTGCTGTTATGACCAAATTAGTATATTTATTTCTCAGGCATGCCTCCATCTTTCAGCAAAATGCTTTATGTTCGAATTAAGTTTTTAAAAGGGGGGTCTTTGATACCTCTTTTGAAAGCATGAAATATGGCTGGTTGAAATTAAAATTTTAGCATTGTTGCTCACCTCATATGTGGTGGAAAAACAAGGCAATTTTCTTAAAATTTCTGATACAGCACATTAATACAATATATAACAGACCTAAATGGACAACTTAAAAGGGGTTTTGATCTTTAGGTAAAAACTTTATTTTTTCATGGTAAGGATGACCTTTGCGTGGAATTGCCCTGAGACAGAGAGAAACCAGCTCCAGGAATATTACAAACCACCTCAACAAGAAGGATTTTTCAGCCGTCCAAGCAGGTCAAAGTTTTACTTGCAGGACAAAAAGCTCAAAAAAACAGTTTTTTAATAATAATGTTAAACAATAAAATACTATTTCAGTTTTTCTACTTCAAAAATCACATTTAATTCAATGTGTAATTACTTGTGAAATTTACTAGCAATTTGAGTGATTTTTACATTTGCTACAAATATTTATATTATTTTATATTTTTAATAATTTCTTATTTACATTTTGATTGGATATACAGTATATGTATAGGTTTAAACCAAGGGCAAATCTCATACTGTATAAATATGATATTTTTTGCCACTACTGTATATGTATATGCATTTATTTTGCAGTAAAATAAAACCTATAGCTGTAGTTTTGCCTTTTCTGACAAATACTTTTCTCAGATAAATACCTCAACCGAGTTTGGTGTTTTGTTCTTCCCTCATATTTAACATTTAAATTAAAAATTATCACACAAAAAAATAACAAGTTGGAAATGGCTAATAAGTTTATGATTTAATTAATAATTTAAAGTCTCCCTGTGGTGTAAATCCATCTTTTAATGTTGTTTATGTGTCTATGTGGTGTTTTTAATCTGCTTTAAGACAAAGCATGTGTAAGTTCATAAGTCGACAGCATTGCTGAGTATTTCCTCCTTAAAACTGCAGTGAACCAAAGACAGTCTCAAAAACACACTTTGAAATCGCTGGTGTTTCTGACGTCACAAACTACCTTGTAACCAATCAGATCAACGTGTGATCGTCAACCAGTGGATCTCTGAGCTGAGTGAGTGAGTGGAGGCAGGGCTCATTTGCATATTAATAGAACCGTGCATACTAAATGAAGCAAGGGTGTCAAGTTACATTCAAGATATTTTAAGGCATGAAGACATTTTCTTCAATGTAAAACGTTTAAATGTAATTTTGGTGATCAAAGATGAGTTTTAAGGGATACAATGATTGACTACAGGGGGACTTTAAGTAATTTGAGGCTCATCACCACATCAGGCAACCAGCTGGACCTGGTCTACACACGCAACTGCATTACAGACAACATTTTGGTGAAACCTCTCCACGTTTCAGATCATTTCCTCATTACTTTCAGTCTACAGCTCTCTCCCCGTACCCCCCAACCCCCCCACCAGTCACTTTCTCCCATCTCTCCTCTGCTGTGTCATCTTCTCTTCTCTCACCCTCACAACTCTCTTCTCTGGATGTGAATACCGCAACGGATACCGTATGCTCCACTCTAACTTCTCTAGACAATATCTGCCCTCTCTCGGTCGGTCAGAAATCTTGGAGTGATACTGGATGACCAGCTGACCTTCACAGATCACATTTCAAAGACAGCTCGATCATGCAGGTTTGCACTGCACAACATCAGGAAGATCAGGCCTTTCCTAACTGAGCATGCAGCACAACTCCTCGTCCAGGCCCTGGTCATCTCTAGGCTTGATCACTGCAATGCTCTTCTGGCTCTTCATCATGTGCAACTAAACCTCTACAGATGATTCAGAATGCTTCAGCTCATCTCGTCTTCAACACGTCACTCCACTGTTCATCTCTCTGCACTGGCTACCTCTCGCTGCTCGCATCAAGTTCAAGGCATTGACGCTTGCTCACAGATCTATCACAGGCTCAGCTCCTCCTACTTTCACTCACTCCTACGAGTCTACATCCCTACCAGAAGCCTACGATCGGTCAATGAGCGACGTCTCGTGGTTCCATCACAGAGAGCCACAAAATCACTTTCCAGAACATTCTCATTCACAGTTCCCTCCTGGAGGAATGCTCTCCCCACCCTCATCCGGAATGCAGAATCCCTGACAACATTCAAAAGACAGCTGAAAACCCTTCTCTTCCGGGAGCACTTAACCACATAAAAATAAAAACTTTTCCTTGTACTTTAATCCGGCCTTGTCGGGCTTATGCTACTCTGAGCAATGCCTGAACTTCGTATTTTGAGCAGTTCTTGTGTTGTTTTTGCTTCTTCACGATGACTCGCTTAATTTAGTCCTCATTCGTAAGTCGCTTTGGATAAAGGCGTCTGCTAAATGACTAAATGTAAATTTGAGTTATCGCTAACTATCCCTTTAACCTTCCTCAGCTTCAGCCTTTTGTTTCTGATGCAACGCAGCAACAATAACAGGTTCAATCCCCTGAAGTCTCCCATTGTGAGGAGTCTCTCACACACACACACACACACACACACACAGACACACACACACACACACACACACAAGTGGTCTGAAGGGGGAGTGGCTAAAATGCTAATTAGCGAGCACATGAATAAAGGTATCAAAGTGAGTGTGAAGGAGTAAGTCTGCTGAATCGATGCGAGGTAATTTACGACACGAGCTCCGTCTGAGAGACGGCATAAATCATAAATCTGCCGCATCATAATTAAACCAAGGGCAGAGCAAGGACGAGTCTAATGTGGAGAGGAGCGAGAGGAGCGAGTCCTCTAAACAGTCACAGGACTCAATTCAATTCACGTTTTTTTTTTTTTTTGTACAGCACTTTTCACAACTCACATCATTTCAAAGCAGCTTTACAGAAAGTGCATGAGTCCATAATACAGCGTACAGTGATCTGACATCAGAGGAGACTGTCTGAGTTATGCATTTCAGAAATTAAATCACAGTTAGCAAAAAATATATTAATTTAAACAATGTAATAATTTAATGCAGATACAATGAACTCATTGAAGTAATGAGTACTTGTTTGTTAACAAATGATTATTACATTTAGAAAATATAGCATTGGTGCATTTTTTAATGCAAATTGGGCTCATTAAAGATCAACAATGACTAATCATGAGAAAGCGCTGACCAGTTTCTCCAGTTTATTCACCAAGGGTTTCTGGATTGTTCCTCAACACTCTCGGTCAGTCCATTTAAACACAGCAGCGGGGGGGGGGGGTGGGTGGGGGTAATTAAACGTGAACATACATCTCCGTTACTAATGAAAACCAGGCCTGCAAATGAACGAATCTGAAGGGGAACTTCCCCAGGGACACTATCATAATTCATACATAATGTGTGATGTAATTTCTCGGATGTTCACTTCATAAACGGATGCGTTCATTAATTTGGAAATTTAGACAAACATGCAGATTTGATCTCACAAGATAAGAACGGACTGATTAGATGAAGTGTATTTTATGTGTAAATAAAATAATAAAATAATTAATTAATATAGAAAATTAACTACATTTTTAATTTTGCACTCTTTTTGGGAAAAAAATGTAATTTGGTCAAAAGTTAGTAATTTTTATAAAATTAATGAATTAATGAATATGATGTGATGAAATATTGGCTAGGATGCATAAAATTGATCAAAAGTTACAGTTAAGATTTTAATATTTTATTTATATTATATGATATTCACAAAATCTTTTTTTAAAAGTTGACAGTTTCCACTGAAATCTGAAGCAGCAACTGTTTCCAACACTGATAATAATCATAAATGTTTGTTGATCATCAGATCATCATATTAGAGTGATTTCTGAAGGATCATGTGACACTGAAGACTGGAGTAATGATGCTGAACATTCAGCTTTGATCACAGGAATAAATTACACTTTACTGTATATTCACATAGAGAACAGTTGCAATTTACATTGCAATAATATTACACTGTTTTTACTGTATTTTTGATCAAATAAATGCAGCTTTGGTGAGCAGAAGAGACATTTTTCTAAACATTAAAGGTATAGCGGAGGATTTTCCCGAATTTTAGAAAAAAACCGCCCTCTCCACTTTTTGAAAAAATACACATGCGCAACACTCTACCTGCTCCCGAGAGGGAACGCCTATTAAACGTGTGCATGAGAGAGCATGCACAAACTAATCATAGCTCACATTAACTTTTACTAGCAGTGATTTTAAATGGATTTCTCCAAATAGCATGCCAAACTTTACCTGTCAAGTAGGAACTTAGCGACTGAGGCATCAGTGGGAAGCCCAACCTGTGTTTTGAGCGCACGCCATCGTGTGAATCGTGTGCACGAGCACGTACGACGGCCTTACGTAAACATATCACCAGAATGATTGACACTTAGGAGGACCAATAGTCTTGATGATCCACCCGGAAAAAGAAAATCCTCCGCTATACCTTTAAACAATTTTACCAACCCCAAACTTTTGAACAGAATGTATCTAGGGGGCGCTGTTTGAGAAAAACGGAAACTGCATAGTGTGCCTTTAAAGTGACAGCAGCCTAATATTCCTGCTATAATAACACTAATATTCCTGCTATAATAACACTAATATTCCTGCTATAATAACACTAATATTCCTGCTATAATAACACTAATATTCCTGCTATAATAACACTAATATTCCTGCTATAATAACACTAATATTCCCGCTCTATAATAACACTAATATTCCTGCTATAATAACACTAATATTCCTGCTATAATAACACTAATATTCCTGCTATAATAACACTAATATTCCCGCTCTAATAACACTAATATTCCTGCTATAATAACACTAATATTCCTGCTATAATAACACTAATATTCCCGCTCTAATAACACTAATCTTCCTGCTATTATAACACTAAAATTCCTGCTATAATAACACTAATATTCCCGCTCTATAATAACACTAATATTCCTGCTCTATAATAACACTAATATTCCTGCTCTATAATAACACTAATATTCCTGCTATAATAACACTAATATTCCCGCTCTATAATAACACTAATATTCCCGCTCTATAATAACACTAATATTCCTGCTATGATAACACTAATATTCCCGCTCTATAATAACACTAATATTCCTGCTATAATAACACTAATATTCCCGCTCTATAATAACACTAATATTCCCACTCTATAATAACACTAATATTCAACGCTCTATAATAACACTAATATTCCCGCTCTATAATAACACTAATATTCCCGCTCTATAATAACACTAATATTCAACGCTCTATAATAACACTAATATTCCTGCTCTATAATAACACTAATATTCCTGCTCTAATAACACTAATATTCCCGCTCTATAATAACACTAAAATTCCTGCTATAATAACACTAATATTCCTGCTCTATAATAACACTAATATTCCTGCTATAATAACACTAATATTCCCGCTCTATAATAACACTAATATTCCCGCTCTATAATAACACTAAAATTCCTGCTATAATAACACTAATATTCCTGCTCTATAATAACACTAATATTCCTGCTATAATAACACTAATATTCCTGCTCTATAATAACACTAATATTCCTGCTATAATAACACTAATATTCCTGCTCTATAATAACACTAATATTCCTGCTATAATAACACTAATATTCCTGCTCTATAATAACACTAATATTCCTGCTATAATAACACTAATATTCCCGCTCTATAATAACACTAATATTCCCGCTCTATTATAACACTAATATTCCTGCTCTATAATAACACTAATATTACCGCTCTATAATAACACTAATATTCCCGCTCTATGATAACACTAAAATTCCTGCTATAATAACACTAATATTCCTGCTCTATAATAACACTAATATTCCCGCTCTATAATAACACTAAAATTCCTGCTATAATAACACTAATATTCCTGCTCTATAATAACACTAATATTCCTGCTATAATAACACTAATATTCCCGCTCTATAATAACACTAATATTCCTGCTCTATAATAACACTAATATTCCCACTATAAGAACACTAATATTCCTGCTCTATAATAACACTAATATTACCGCTCTATAATAACACTAATATTCCCGCTCTATAATAACTCTAATATTCCTGCTCTATAATAACACTAATATTCCCGCTCTATAATAACACTAATACTCCTGCTCTATAATAACACTAATATTCCCGCTCTATAATAACACTAATATTCCCGCTCTATAATAGCACTAATATTCCTGCTCTATAATAACACTAATATTCCCGCTATAAGAACACTAATATTCCCGCTCTATAATAACACTAATATTCCCGCTCTATAATAACACTAATATTCCTGCAGTCTCTATAATAACACTAATATTCCTGCTATAATAACACTAATATTCCTGCTCTATAATAACACTAATACTCCCGCTCTATAATAACACTAATATTCCTGCTCTATAATAACACTAATACTCCCGCTCTATAATAACACTAATATTCCCGCTCTATAATAACACTAATACTCCCGCTCTATAATAACACTAATATTCCCGCTCTATAACACTAATATTCCCGCTCTATAACACTAATATTCCCGCTCTATAATAACACTAATATTCCCGCTCTATAATAGCACTAATATTCCTGCTATAATAACACTAATATTCCTGCTCTATAATAACACTAATATTCCCGCTCTATAATAACACTAATATTCCCGCTCTATAATAACACTAATATTCCTGCTATAATAACACTAATACTCCTGCTCTATAATAACACTAATATTCCCGCTCTATAACACTAATATTCCCGCTCTATAATAACACTAATATTCCCGCTCTATAATAACACTAATATTCCTGCTATAATAACACTAATATTCCTGCTCTATAATAACACTAATATTCCCGCTCTGTAATAACACTAATATTCCCGCTCTATAATAACACTAATATTCCTGCTATAATAACACTAATATTCCCCCTCTATAATAACACTAATACTCCCGCTCTATAATAACACTAATATTCCCGCTCTATAATAACACTAATATTCCCGCTCTATAATAGCACTAATATTCCTGCAGTCTCTATAATAACACTAATATTCCTGCTATAATAACACTAATATTCCCGCTCTATAATAACACTAATATTCCCGCTCTATAATAACACTAATATTCCCGCTCTATAATAACACTAATATTCCCGCTCTGTAATAACACTAATATTCCCGCTCTGTAATAACACTGATATTCCCGCTCTATAATAACACTAATATTCCTGCTCTATAATAACACTAATATTCCCGCTCTATAATAACACTAATACTCCCGCTCTATAGACCTTATGTAGCTCCGCCCCTTTTCAGCGCTGCGCTCATTGTCTTTTGACTTCCGGTCTGTATTTTCACAGCGTTTTGCGTGTTTATTAATGAACGGCTCGTTTTAAAATCTTCCCGGTCGATTTACATTTGTTTAGTCATCTGCTTTAAACATTACAGTCCTCATGATAACTTTCGTTAACTTTACATTAAGTAAATCCACTTAAAAAGCTAATTACTCCTGGACAGAAATGCCATATAAATATACAGAGCGACCGCAAAACGGAAGTTAAAAGACAATTTTCCAAAGATGGCGGCGCCCTTGTTTCTCTGGCGCATAAGGTCTATAATAACACTAATATTCCCGCTCTATAATAACACTAATACTCCCGCTCTATAATAACACTAATATTCCCGCTCTATAACACTAATATTCCCGCTCTATAATAACACTAATATTCCCGCTCTATAATAACACTAATATTCCCGCTTTATAATAGCACTAATATTCCTGCTATAATAACACTAATATTCCCGCTCTATAATAACACTAATATTCCCGCTCTATAATAACACTAATATTCCTGCTATAATAACACTAATACTCCTGCTCTATAATAACACTAATATTCCCGCTCTATAACACTAATATTCCCGCTCTATAATAACACTAATATTCCCGCTCTATAATAACACTAATATTCCTGCTATAATAACACTAATATTCCTGCTCTATAATAACACTAATATTCCCGCTCTGTAATAACACTAATATTCCCGCTCTATAATAGCACTAATATTCCTGCTATAATAACACTAATATTCCCCCTCTATAATAACACTAATACTCCCGCTCTATAATAACACTAATATTCCCGCTCTATAATAACACTAATATTCCCGCTCTATAATAGCACTAATATTCCTGCAGTCTCTATAATAACACTAATATTCCTGCTATAATAACACTAATATTCCCGCTCTATAATAACACTAATATTCCCGCTCTATAATAACACTAATATTCCCGCTCTATAATAACACTAATATTCCTGCAGTCTCTATAATAACACTAATATTCCTGCTATAATAACACTAATATTCCTGCTCTATAATAACGCTAATATTCCCACTCTATAATAACACTAATATTCCTGCTCTATAATAACACTAATATTCCCACTCTATAATAACACTAATATTCCTGCAGTCTCTATAATAACACTAATATTCCTGCTATAATAACACTAATATTCCTGCTCTATAATAACGCTAATATTCCCGCTCTATAATAACACTAATATTCCTGCTCTATAATAACACTAATATTCCCGCTCTATAATACGCTAATATTCCCGCTCTATAATAACACTAATATTCCTGCAGTCTCTATAATAACACTAATATTCCCGCTCTATAATAACGCTAATATTCCCGCTCTATAATAACACTAATATTCCTGCAGTCTCTATAATAACACTAATATTCCCGCTCTATAATAACGCTAATATTCCCGCTCTATAATAACACTAATATTCCTGCAGTTTCTATAATAACACTAATATTCCCGCTCTATAATAACGCTAATATTCCCGCTCTATAGTAACGCTAATATTCCCGCTCTATAATAATTCCTAATATTCCTGCTCTATAATAACGCTAATATTCCCGCTCTATAATAACACTAATATTCCTGCTCTATAATAACGCTAATATTCCCGCTCTATAATAACACTAATATTCCCGCTCTATAATAACACTAATATTCCTGCTCTATAACACTAATATTCCTGCTATAATAACACTAATATTCCTGCTCTATAATAACACTAATATTCCCGCTCTATAATAACACTAATATACCCGCTCTATAATAACACTAATATACCCGCTCTATAATAACACTAATATTCCCGCTCTATAATAACACTAATATTCCTGCAGTTTCTATAATAACACTAATATTCCCGCTCTATAATAACGCTAATATTCCCGCTCTATAGTAACGCTAATATTCCCGCTCTATAATAATTCCTAATATTCCCGCTCTATAATAACGCTAATATTCCCGCTCTATAATAACGCTAATATTCCCGCTCTATAATAACGCTAATATTCCCGCTCTATAATAACACTAATATTCCCACTAATATTCCCGCTCTATAATAACACTAATATTCCTGCTATAATAACACTAATATTCCCGCTCTATAATAACACTAATATTCCCGCTCTATAATAACACTAATATTCCCGCTCTATAATAACACTAATATTCCTGCTATAATAACACTAATATTCCCGCTCTATAATAACTCTATAATAACACTAATATTCCTGCTATAATAACACTAATATTCCCGCTCTATAATAACGCTAATATTCCCGCTCTATAATAACACTAATATTCCCGCTCTATAATAACACTAATATTCCTGCTCTATAATAACACTAATATTCCCGCTCTATAATAACACTAATATTCCTGCTATAATAACACTAATATTCCCGCTCTATAATAACACTAATATTCCTGCTATAATAACACTAATATTCCCGCTCTATAATAACACTAATATTCCTTCTCTATAATAACACTAATATTCCCGCTCTATAATAACACTAATATACCCGCTCTATAATAACACTAATATTCCCGCTCTATAATAACACTAATATTCCCGCTCTATAATAACACTAATATTCCCGCTCTATAATAACACTAATATTCCCTCTCTATAATAACACTAATATTCCCGCTCTATAATAACACTAATATACCCGCTCTATAATAACACTAATATTCCCGCTCTATAATAACTCTAATATTCCCGCTCTATAATAACACTAATATTCCTGCTTTAATAACACTAATATTCCTGCTATAATAACACTAATATTCCCGCTCTATAATAACACTAATATTCCCGCTCTATAATAACACTAATATTCCCGCTCTATAATAACACTTATATTCCCGCTCTATAATAACACTAATATACCTGTTACGGACTGCTCGGAGACACGAAGGTAGAGATCCAAATGCAGCTTTAATGAAGGGGCAATCCAGACACGTAATCCAATAAACAGGCAAAAGGTCAAAACACAGGTAGGCCGTCCAAACAAACAAAACAAACAAACAAACAAAACAGGCAGGGGTCAGAGGCAAAAGAGTAATCCAGGGAACAGGCAAGAAATCCAAAAACCAAGAGACAAGAAACCAGGGAAAACGCTCAGGAATGCAGTGCAACAACATACAAAACTTCGCAGTGAGTGATGGGGTGAACCAGGCTTATATGGGGTGAACTAAACAAGAAGATGAGATACAGGTGAATGTGATAATGAGTGCTGATGAGTCCAGGCAGAGAATGATGGGAGATGTAGTCTGTGAGTGAACATGAGAGTCAGGTGTGGAGTGCCCTCTGGTGGCTCTCGAGGGCACTCCAGCTGGTTATCGTTACAATACCCGCTCTATAATAACACTAATATTCCTGCTCTATAATAACACTAATATTCCCGCTCTATAATAACACTAATATTCCTGCTATAATAACACTAATATTCCCGCTCTATAATAACACTAATATTCCCGCTCTATAATAACACTAATATTCCCGCTCTATAATAACACTAATATACCTGCTATAATAACACTAATATTCCCGCTCTATAATAACACTAATATTCCCGCTCTATAATAACACTAATATTCCTGCTATAATAACACTAATATTCCCGCTCTATAATAACGCTAATATTCCCGCTCTATAATAACACTAATATTCCCGCCGCTCTATAATAACACTAATATTCCTGCTATAATAACACTAATATTCCTGCTATAATAACACTAATATTCCCGCTCTATAATAACACTAATATTCCCGCTCTATAATAACACTAATATTCCTGCTATAATAACACTAATATTCCCGCTCTATAATAACACTAATATTCCTGCTATAATAACACTAATATTCCCGCTCTATAATAACACTAATATTCCTGCTATAATAACACTAATATTCCCGCTCTATAATAACACTAATATTCCCGCTCTATAATAACACTAATATTCCCGCTCTATAATAACACTAATATTCCCGCTCTATAATAACACTAATATTCCTGCTATAATAACACTAATATTCCCGCTCTATAATAACACTAATATTCCCGCTCTATAATAACACTAATATTCCCGCTCTATAATAACACTAATATTCCTGCTCTATAATAACACTAATATTCCTGCTATAATAACACTAATATTCAACGCTCTATAATAACACTAATATTCAACGCTCTATAATAACACTAATATTCCCGCTCTATAATAACACTAATATTCCTGCTATAATAACACTAATATTCCTGCTATAATAACACTAATATTCCCGCTCTATAATAACACTAATATTCCTGCTCTATAATAACACTAATATTCCCGCTCTATAATAACACTAATATTCCTGCTCTATAATAACACTAATATTCCCGCTCTATAATAACGCTAATATTCCTGCTATAATAACACTAATATTCCCGCTCTATAATAACACTAATATTCCTGCTCTATAATAACACTAATATTCCTGCTATAATAACACTAATATTCCCGCTCTATAATAACACTAATATTCCTGCTCTATAATAACACTAATATTCCCGCTCTATAATAACACTAATATTCCTGCTCTATAATAACACTAATATTCCCGCTCTATAATAACACTAATTTTCCTGCTCTATAATAACACTAATATTCCCGCTCTATAATAACACTAATATTCTGCTATAATAACACTAATATTCCTGCTATAATAACACTAATATACCCGCTCTATAATAACACTAATATTCCTGCTCTATAATAACACTAATATTCCTGCTATAATAACACTAATATTCCCGCTCTATAATAACACTAATATTCCTGCTCTATAATAACACTAATATTCCCGCTCTATAATAACACTAATATTCCTGCTCTATAATAACACTAATATTCCCACTCTATAATAACACTAATTTTCCTGCTCTATAATAACACTAATATTCCCGCTCTATAATAACACTAATATTCTGCTATAATAACACTAATATTCCTGCTATAATAACACTAATATTCCTGCTCTATAATAACACTAATATTCCTGCTATAATAACACTAATATTCCTGCTTTAATAACACTAATATTCCTGCTTTAATAACACTAATATTCCTGCTATAATAACACTAATATTCCTGCTCTATAATAACACTAATATACCTGCTCTATAATAACACTAATATTCCTGCTATAATAACACTAATATTCCTGCTTTAATAACACTAATATTCCTGCTATAATAACACTAATATTCCTGCTCTATAATAACACTAATATTCCTGCTATAATAACACTAATATTCCTGCTATAATAACACTAATCAAACAACAAAAGACAAAGAGAAAATTCACTCGTTTTTGACTGAATAACTTTTGTAACTATATTTGAAATGTATATTTTATTGATAAAGTGCAGTGTTATTTTACATTTGATTAGTTTCTGTACCTGAAAATCTTAAAACACTGTTTATTTCAATCGTATTTTTAGTCAGCTGTATCTATTTGCTGCGATTTCAAATTTTATATTTGTTCTTTTCTAATTACTAAGTGTTTACTTGTCTTTAATAATGCTTGAAATGTAAATTAGTTGAGCTAGTTTTTAACCACAGGAAAAGTGCTCTTTAACCTGTTGATTTTTGTTCATGATATTCAGCTACAGTTAAATGTTTTGCAATCAGACTAAATGTGAATGATATCTACGTTTTTTTCTTTTTCTTATTAAAATCGAAATTAGGAATCGATAAGAATCGGAATCGATAAGCAGAATCGAAACAGGAATCAGAATCGTTAAAATTCAATCGATACCCAACCCCAACCCTACTTGTGTACGATTTTTCCCCAAATCCGATAATTTCAGGGTTCTGGGATCCGATACTTGGGCATTTCCAGTCTGCAACACTGCGTCTCAGGCATGAGTGTGTGTTTCGCTGACGGATGGAGCGGATCCTCATCCGATACACCTTAATGATGAACGTGTGTTCGACAGGAGAGGCTGGGAATATTTAGTGATCTGCACACGATCAGTCTCTTATCTCCATTAGCGGCGACACACGCCGAGACGAGAGCGAGAACAAACGAGCGCAGAGAAAGATAAACGCACACGGGTTCAGGAGAACAATGAAGAGTCTGGCCTCGCGACGCCATCATCATTAGTAATAACACGAGCCGAGAGCAGCGAGAGAGAGGGGGATGAAGTAAATAACAGGAGGAGTGATGAACAGATGAGGCCGGGAGAGAAACACGGGGATACGGGTCAGCTTGATGGATGCGGGAGTCTCGGGATTCTCTTTGTCTCATCCGTCCCGAACACAATGTGGGTTTGCGGGATAACTCAGAGACGTGAGGGTGGACGCGTGTTCCCGGTGCTATTGTTCATTCTGTGTGATTCAGAGGTGATGATTAAAACATTTTCCCACCCTCTGTTTGTCAGAGCAGAGGTTTAGTCCCACAGAATGTGTGTGTAGAAAGGAGGATGGTCATTTATCCACAAGGGGAACGTTTCTATTCCTGGATAAGGCCACTGCGCATCTTAAAAATAGAGTTCAGGAGACAATGAAGGGCTGGAAAAGGGGAGAAAGGACATGGATAGATTCTCTTTAAGAGTAAGACTGAGTGCACTGTGAAGAACAAAACTGTGACACACGTATTCTTTCTCTCCTCTCCACCCTCATCTATAATCAAACTATTGCTCATCAGACCCACGCTAATCTCCTCACATCTCCTTTTCTATGCGGTTTAGATGGGGGAAACGTTGGACTTAAAAGTTTGGTGAAAATCCATCTTTTAATGATGTTTATGTGTCTATGTGGTGTTTTTAATCTGCTTTAAGACAAACCATGTGTAAGTTCATAAGTCGACAGCATTGCTGAGTATTTCCTCCTTAAAACTGCAGTGAACCAAAGACAGTCTCAAAAACACGCTTTGAAATCGCTGGTGTTTCTGACGTCACAAACTACCTTGTAACCAATCAGATCAACGTGTGATCGTCAACCAGTGGATCTCTGAGCTGAGTGAGTGAGTGGAGGCGGGGCTCATTTGCATATTCATAGAACCGCGCATACTAAATGAGGCAAGGGTGTCGAGTTACATTCAAGATGTTTTAAGGCATGAAGACATTGTCTTCAAGGTAAAACGTTTATTAAACGTAATTTTGGTGATCAAAGATGAGTTTTAAGGGATACAATGATTGACTACAGGGGGACTTTAAAAGAAGATGAAAGCGCTACAGTGAGAACAGAAGAACGGCCCCTTATTTGTAGCTGAAAACTTGCAAATAATGTCTAACGTCTCCAATAATGTCTAAAGTATTTATCGTGTTGAGTGAATGATTCAATGACTCACTCATAAAAGACTTCGCTGGAAGAATCAGTGGTTTTTGAATGAATCTCTTGAATGAATGATTGAAGGACAAATGTTTCGCCACCTACTGGTGTAACGATGTAATTGATACAGTCGTTATTTCGTTACTTTCAAATGGTGAATTACACTATTTGAATCACTTATGTAGACATTAGTGTTTATATTTGAACTATAAACTTTTATCCCAGTACTTCTGTGATTATATGAATATTTGTAACACATCCGGTGTGATTTTGTCAAATGCTTAATAGACGCAAGCGAATCGCTGTCGTTTAGGAATAATATCGTGTGGGTGTGTGTGAATCGAGTGTGTGATCTTTTAACGATTAATCGTGCATCTCTAATCCCTGTTCTCCCGCAATGTTTCCCATCGCATCTCTCCTGTCAAATCTACAACAGACAAAAAGTTAATACATAAATGTTAAAAAAATAATATATAGCCACAATTATCCATGATGGACCAAGATCAGATTTACTGAAAAACAGCCTGAACCACACGCTCAGGATTTCCAGCAACCCAAGCAAACGCACGCACCTTCCGAGCTTTTCCGCAGAATCCCGACTTATCGGATCCGGTCTTATCTTCCGCCTCCAGAGACATTAGTGTTTCTGTCGTGCGATAGCATCTACATGAGCGCAGTTTCTCTCTCGGTGGAGGAGTTGAGCAGTAACTGGTGTTCTGGAGGAGGAGGAAAGCAGATGTGTGGGAGTTCTTTGATTTCTCTTCTGGATCGGATCACGATGAAGTCGCTGGGATTGAAGGCGAGCATCACTTCCGTACGAGAGCTTGTGGGAGTTTCGACTCGAACGAGGCTTTCTTTTCTTCCGCTTGATTGAGGTGGAGATGGAGCCCACAGACTTTGTGATGGACACCACAGGAGTGTGTGTGTGTGTGTGTGTGTGTGTGTGATGATGACAGAGACGGCAGTAATGGAGTTTACACACAGAGAAAGCATATCGTAGTGACAGACGGCATGGTGGGAGAGTAAAAGACCTCATTCTTCTGAATTTTTTTTTTTTTTTTTTGTGAAACTGCACTTTCAAAGTCTTTTCAAAAACATGAACACACTTTTCTAAAGAGCAAGATATGATGATCATGATGATCCGGAGAAAAGAAAGCTCACCATGGGATCACATCCTTCAGGAAGAGACTGAACATTTCACTTTGAACTCATTTAACAAATTAATTTCATAACCGCCAGTTTAACACACTACTAACTATCTCAACCAGGCCCCGCCCCTTTATTCTGCGCATGAATTATTATAATGAGGAATATTGTGACGTGTTCGTTCCCGGAAGAAACTCAAGACCACAATGGAGGCGTTTCAGGAGTTCAGGAACACTGACACTGATATAGAGAAGAGCTGGAGCTTCTTCATCCTCAAACAGCAACATTACACACTGAAGATGAAGATGGGGAAAAGCATAACATGTGCTCTTTAAAGTACAGTCATACAAGACACTTCTGCAATGTTAAGAAAATATAGAATTTCTTTAGTAAAGTAAGGGGTGGGACATTTCCCAAACACACTCGAAGCGCTCGACCAATCACAACACACTGCTCCAGCCAACCAATCAGAGCACAGTGTGCTTTTCAGAAGGAGGGGCTTCACAGAGACAGGAAGTAAACAGAGCGTTACTGACAGACTGGGAAGAGAGGAGCCGCAACAATGGAGAATATGAGGAGAATAATCAACATTCAAGCAGGAAAACCTGTTCTAGTAGAGCCTTAAAACTACATCAAGACTTGAGAAAGAGTAAAATAGGTCACCTTTAAGTGTCTATTTTAGCCCATGAAACCTTGAAGTAGTTTTAAAATACTGGATGAAAGCTTTACCATTTTCATTCACTTGTATATTAGTTCCTTACTTTACACAACATACCAATCTTTGAACATTAGTGCTTTAAAGAGGCTTCCTCAAACACACACTTACACACTTACACTCTCACACACACACACTCACCAAACACTGACTATATTATAATGAAATGTGTCAGAATACACAGGCTAATATGTTTGGGTCCCGTTTCACCCGGAAATGTATTAAAAACGTATTAATATTCTGAGACGGATGATTGTTGTGTGTTGTGTCTTTACTCTGTGTGATCTCTGAAGAGGTCAAGGGTCAGTTCAACGGGAGTCACTCAGGTTTGAATCGTGATTCATAAGCTTTGAAATCCTGAGAAGGGCAGCAGATCATGTGGGTTTAATATCAGTCTTTCATCATCAGGACTGAGAGCGAAACAACAGCGTTATTAATGTTAGTGTGGGGAAGAGATGATTATTACTACACACTCGCTCGACCCTCAGAGAGAGACACGACACACACACTCACACAGAATATGAGCTGGAAATATACACTACCAGTCAAAAGCATTGGATCAGTAATTTTTTTAATGTTTCTAGAAGAAGTCTCTTCTGCTCACCAAGGCTGCATTTATTTGATTAAAAATACACACACACACACACACACACACACACACACACACAAAAACAGTAATATTGTTAAATATTATGACGATGTAAATCAGTTGTTTTCTATGTGAATATATAGTAAAGTGTAATTTATTCCTGTGATCAAAGCTGAATTTTCAGCATCATTCTGTCTGACAGGAGCACAAAACCCACCTATGATCAGCAAACCGGACCAGCGTAACCTGGACAGGAGAACATCTAACCACCACTTTAGACTGGTAGTGTATAAACACACGAGCGAACACCTTATAGGAGGCTCACTGGAAAAGAAAACTAATGACACAAACAACGAGTAGATGAAAGCAGTCGAGGTAAACATAAGGGTCACACAGAATATTCATGCACACTCATGCACACACACTCATGCACACACACATGCACACACACATGCACACACTCATGCACACACTCATGCACACACTCATGCACACACACACTCATGCACACACACTCATGCACACACTCATGCACACACACATGCACACACACATGCACACACTCATGCACACACACACACACACATGCACACACACTCATGCACACACACTCATATTCATGCACACACACTCATATTCATGCACACACACATATTCATGCACACACACTCATGCACACACACATATTCATGCACACACACATATTCATGCACACACATATTCATGCACACACATATTCATGCACACACATATTCATGCACACACATATTCATGCACACACATATTCATGCACACACACTCATGCACACACACATATTCATGCACACACACATATTCATGCACACACACTCATGCACACACACATATTCATGCACACACACATGCACACACACTCATGCACACACACACACATGCACACACACTCATGCACACACTCATATTCATGCACACACACATATTCATGCACACACATATATTCATGCACACA
>CM040802.1:962500-975000 GCA_022829025.1 Squalius cephalus
GTTGAAAATAGCATATTACTTATTCATTTTGATGTTTTTGAATGTAAAAACCAAGCGAACGTCATAAGTTGACCTCAGACAACAATATAAAAAATATAAAAAAGCCAGTTCATGACCCCTTTAAGGTCCTTGCACACTGAGTCCGAAGTCTTCGTAAAATTACTTTTTTTTGTATTCGTCATTCAGTGGCTCTAAATTGTCGAAACACCTCTCAAAGTGCTTGGTACAGCACGGAAAACGTAGAAATGGCTAAACGAGTTGAGAACTACTGGTATAAAGCTATTCAAAACATAATTTAATGTAAATTGTAAAAAAAATTAATTAATAAATCGCAAATAAAATTCAAGGGAATAATCTTTTTGTCATAATCGTGCAGCCCTACTCTGCACAGAACAACAATAAAATAAAAATAGAAGTAAATAAAAATGTGGTCCCATCTCTATTTTGTTCTGTCGAACGGAAGGCTGGTTGAAAAGGAATTCCTGTTATTCAGGAATAAGAAATAAGAAAAGAACGGCTCCCAGAGTCGGCTCCTCGGGAGAGACTGAACATCAGAACTCTCACACACACACACACACACACACACACACACACACACACTCACTCGCACACTCACACACACACACACACACACACACGTGACGCTGATGGATGACACACACGCCTCAGCATTCATCACTGGATCCTCATAAGACCTGCAGAAGTTTCAGCATCTCCTCCCTCGGATGAACAGAGCGAAGGAGCGAGAGAAAGAAGACTGACGCTGCGTTCACACCAACGCGAATAGAGCGTCTGGCGCGAGTGATTTCAATATTAAAGGAGACATATCATGCTTTTAAATCGTTCATTTTTACATATAAATCATACATTTGTAGTCTATATAAAGCGGAACTGCAATGCTTGGGTCTGAATTCCTCATTATTATAGCTCCACAGGCCCCTTTTCTACCCCTTTTCTGATGTGCGTCTGAGAGCAACTCGTTTTGGTGCGGTCTCTTTAAATACAAGTGAGACACTTCATACCCCGCCCCCTCTCCAGATTGCAGCGGTGACACTCGGTTCAACTCCACCCCGTTCGGCCATTTTTGTAGTTTGATAGCAGAGATACGAATATCTAGCGGCACAGAAACTTTTTATTCACACGTTATTAACAAAATGTCAACAACGGAAGACTTGTCCAGCCAGCCTTACATGTTCGAGCCAGAGTCGGAGCCGGAGCGAGATGAAAATGAAGACGACGAACCTGCAGAACAACGTCTTCATATGGATGTATCGCAATGGTGTGTTACTGTATTTACACATGAAACTTTGGTCTTCCGACCTTTTACCACCGGGTCGATTTATTTTGATTAATATATGCGAGGGAGAGAGAGCAAGACAGCGTCTAGTTTGGAGACGGTGATGTCTTGTTTACACTTTCACCTGGCTCCGAGAGAGAGAGAGTGCGTGCGCGCGACCGGGTCTCTCTCTC
Source organism: Squalius cephalus (assembly GCA_022829025.1). NCBI lineage: Eukaryota > Metazoa > Chordata > Actinopteri > Cypriniformes > Leuciscidae > Squalius > Squalius cephalus. The sequence continues at coordinate 963,971 of CM040802.1, forward strand.
TCTGCTCGTTCTTTCAGTTAAACATGCGCCCTGTCACAAGCGCGACAGTTCATCTACATTAGACGGTGTAATGAAGCGTGTGGGTTACTACATCCAACAACCGAACATTTTAACTTACCCTCGTAACTTCTGCATCTTTTAGCTTGGACTACAAAATTGCAGCGAGAAATAATAATGGCGGATTGCTGGAAGTGTTGGGCTGGAAGTCGATGTCCTTATTTGGCAGTTCCGCTGCAAATACTGTGACATGATAGTTCAAAAAACGTCATAGAGAACAGAAAAATCGGAACAGGTTGAAAAATAAGGCCAAAACAGAATATAAAGATATCAACGAAGCACCTGAAGAGAATAATTTAAACTTTTCTGTACTTCTAAACACTCCAAATATACAACAAAATGCATTTAAGGGCTAAAAAAGTGGATTTAGCATGATATGTCCCCTTTAAGTCAATGTAAAGACACGTTTACGCGCGTCTGGAGGTCCTGCGGCGCGAATGAGGCGTGAATGATTTTATTTGGTGATTTTTGTGCATTCACGCGTTTGACGCCCGAGTTGAAAAATCTGAACTTTGGCGTCTGTTCGCGCCGCGTTAACCAATCAGGAGCCTGCTTGCTGCTGTCACAAGGTAAAGTGACGGGATAAAGTCCCGCCCGGAGTCACTCATTCAGTATAGCAATATAGCAGAATATAATATTCAATATACCAGTTAACTGAGTATCACTAGAAAGTGAGTATAGTGAGTATCACTAGAAAGAGCACCAACAGTGGTATCCGTACCACAGTTTGAAAAACATTGATAGTTTTTCAATATTTAATATATACATTTTCTAAGGGAAGACAGACGGACAGGCGCAGCTGGGACAGAGAGCCTGTAGTTGGTGTCCTGAAGGGTGATCCTCGCTCCGATGCGGAGACTCTCTCGATGAATGCTCGATCAACATCAGCATCTTGCAAACAGACAAGCGGATTTCGCCTCAGACGCGCATCAATTTCGCTTCAAACTTTTGTCAATTTCGCTCTGGACGCGCAAATGGATTCAAAATGTTCAAGCGTCCAACTAGACGCGGTAGACGCGAATTTGACGCGCTATTCACGTTTGGTGTGAACGCAAAGGGTCTCAGGATCATTCTCTGTTCTCAAGCAGGAGCAAAACTGAGAACATGATGGAGTCCCGGATACACACGCTCCCAAATCAACCTTGAAGTAAATCAGAAGTATATCGGTTGTTCATCTCTGAAGAGGGTTATATAAAAGAATGTCAAGTGTGTCGTTCCTTTGATTTGAGCAAACCGAGGTTATTCTCCACGTTCTCCTCCACTTTCCTCTAGTGTTGAGTCGTTCTTGTGTATGTCTATGTCTATGTTATACATTGTCGTGTTTCTTTAGAAATAAATAATGGACAAATGGAGTCTTTAAACGCCTCAGATGTAAAGATATTCGCTGTCAAAGTGACGCCAAAATGAATGGGAGTCAATGGGATGCTAACAGCAGGAGGGGGTCGGCTAATCAGTGGCGGCGCCCGGGGAAGCTTCAGTGTTTTCCGAATCATTGGCCCCCTGCATTTTTTAGTGTAGTTTTGCTGTTACCAGAGAGCCATCAAATAGCAATCTTGTAAAGGTCAAAGGGAAAACTATGTATCGCTACTTCAACTTGTTCATTTGTGCCATAAAGGAGAAGGACCTCCAACACAAGAACGACTCAACACTAGAGGAAAGTGGAGGAGAACGTGGAGAATAACCTCGGTTTGCTCAAATCAAAGGAACGACACACTTGACATTCTTTTATATAACCCTCTTCAGAGATGAACAACCGATATACTTCTGATTTATTACAGATCTAGAAGAATGAAGACTGTAGTTATGACTCTCAGATGGCTGGATTATGATTTTGAAGTAGCTGTATATTTATATAATGACCATGCAGATTAATCTGACAATATTTGGTCAATTTAAGATTATCAGATCATTTTTTTATATTTATGAGTGTTAAAGTCCCTCTGTCGTCAATAATTGTATCCATTAAAACTCATCTTTGATCACCAAAATTACATATTTAAATGTTTTTACCTTGAAAACAATATTCTTCATGCCTTAAAATATCTTGACTGTAACTCGACACCCTTGCCTCATTTAGTATGCGCGGTTCTATGAATATGCAAATGAGCCCCGCCTCCACTCACTCGCTCAGCTCAGAGATCCACTGGTTGACGATCACACGTTGATCTGATTGGTTACAAGGTAGTTTGTGACGTCAGAAACACCAGCGATTTCAAAGCGTGTTTTTGAGACTGTCTTTGGTTCACTGCAGTTTTAAAGAGGAAATACTCAGCAATGCTGTCGACTTATGAATTTACACATGCTTTGTCTTAAAGCACATTAAAAATACCACACAGACACATAAACAAGCTGGATTTTCACCACAGGGGGACTTTAAAGGAGAACTCCGGTCAATTTTAACATTGAGCTCATTTTTTTGTACATTTGGAGTGCTGTCAATACAGAGAACAACAACTAAAATCGGTGTTGCCTACACAGAGTTATTCTATTTTTAAAATGTGCACCCTGTTGACTTCAATGGGGCAAGTACTAAACCTGCTTTTAGCCTCTTAACATCCTTGATGTGTCATTACAAGTGCACAGGTCATGTGAGTGATTCCTTCAAAGTAGTCGATTGCCGAGTTGACGCGAGTGATCATAACTAAACCTATGCGCGTGAACTCGGCAATCGACTACTGTGGACTTCACCCGAAAACAGGATGTAAATACAGGTATGAGCGCTGGCTTAAATAACATAATTTTTATACATTTCTTTCACATCTACTGCAGTCAGATTCACTCGTGTTCACTCTGAAGGAATCACTCACATGACCTGTGCACTTGTAATGACACATCAAGGATGTTAAGAGGCTAAAAGCAGGTTTAGTACTTGCCCCATTGAAGTCAACAGGGTGCATATTTTAAAAAGAGGATAACTCAGTGTAGGCAACACCGATTTTAGTTGTTGTTCTCTGTATTGACAGCACTCCAAATGTACAAAAACATTAGCTCAATGTTAAAATTGACCGGAGTTCTCCTTTAAGTATTATATATATTAATAAAATACAATTTTAGACAGTATAGTATAGAATTTTAAAATTGTCCATTTAGTTTCGTGAAAATCAGTTTTTTAAATCAGTATATATTGATAGACAGTATATCGATCACAATTGGCATATAAATCATTGTTAAAATATATATATATATATATATATATATATATATATATATATATATATACACAAGTTCTATGCTATACTGTAAAAGAATATATTTAACATAAAACATAAAAACAAAAGAAACTGAAATACAGGGAACATGTACAAGTTTAGGCATCACTTTATGATGTATTTTATGAAAGATGCATCTTCAGTTTGAAACGACATGATACAGTAAATACACAGAAGTCTAAAGTTTTAAACAGCGTTTCGTTCGCTCAATGACCCGCTGGAGTGTGTGTGTGTGTGTGTGTGTGTGTGTGTGTGTGAGGTGATGAGCGGCTAAAGAGTCTCTCACTTCATATTTCACACACTCTTTCATGCCCGCCAACTCCATTACTTTCAATTGACTGCCTCAATAATGAAGCAGCAAAATTTTCTTTTGTCATTCATCTATCTTTTCCGTGCCAGCCATCGGTTTAGCCCAAGACATATTAAAATATCCAACCAAAGCGTATTAATATTAGATGGAGCGCACAGACTGTAATATATGCTTCACCGGAGGCCGTGCATCGTAGGAGAAATGAGAATATTAATCGCTGTCATCTTATTAAAATAACTCTCTCTTATTATTATGCACCTCTAAAGCCAGAGATATTAAACATACAGCAGTTATTAATAGAGAAATAACACAGAGAGGCTTTTGTTTGAAGTGGTCATTACTGAATCACAAAGGAGGACAGGAACAGCGGATAAACACCGGAGAACAAGCGCACACTCCTCATGTAAGAGTCAGACGTTTACTCATTAACGTCTCTTTGCTCATTAAAAACGCATTAAGATCCCGTCCCTGAGGCGAGAACCCGTACACACCCGTACACACCCTGCGAACCACCAAACTCCGGAGGAGAAGCATCTAACCGGGTCTTTAGCGGGATAACCAGATCTATCCCGCTCACCCGGGGCTCCGGAGTCAACATCTAATGGATGACGGGCAATTAAAGGAGCTCGTTTAACCTTGGGGGGGGGGGGGGTGAGAGGGGGAGAGAGAGGAGAGAGAGAGAGAGAGAGAGAGAGGGGAGAGAGAGAGAGAGAGAGAGGGGAGAGAGAGGGGGAGAGAGAGAGAGAGAGAGAGAGCAGAGAGAGAGCAGAGAGAGATAGAGAGAGATAGAGAGAGAAGAGAGAGAGAGAGAGAGGGGGAGAGGAGAGAGAGGAGAGAGAGAGGGGGAGAGGAGAGAGAGGAGAGAGAGAGGGGGAGAGGAGAGAGAGAGAGAGAGGAGAGAGAGAGGGGGAGAGGAGAGAGAGAGAGAGAGGAGAGAGAGAGGGGGAGAGGAGAGAGAGAGAGAGAGGAGAGAGAGAGAGGGGGAGAGGAGAGAGAGAGAGGGGGAGAGGAGAGAGAGGAGAGAGAGAGGGGGAGAGGAGAGAGAGAGGGGGAGAGAGAGGAGAGAGAGAGAGAGAGAGAGAGAGAGGAGAGAGAGAGGGGGAGAGAGAGGAGAGAGAGAGGGGGAGAGAGAGGAGGGAGAGAGAGAGAGAGAGAGAGAGAGAGAGAGGGGGAGAGAGAGGAGAGAGAGAGGGGGGAGAGAGAGGAGAGAGAGAGGGGGAGAGAGAGGGAGAGAGAGATAGAGAGAGAGAGAGAGAGAGAGAGAGAGAGAGAGAGAGAGAGAGAGAGAGAGAGAGAGAGAGATAGATAGAGAGAGAGTAAGCATTTACTCTGCATCATTAGACCGAGAACAGGAGAGGAGGAAGAGAGAGAAACTAACAGGAGGAGCTGGAGCCGAAAGGGAATCTGAGAAAAGTCGGAATAATGCTGGAGTGGGAAAGAGAAAGACAAACAGCTCATGCAGAAACTCATCAGGAGGAGGGAGAGAGGAATCCCTGGGGAAGCGCACGGTTAGACGCGTTCTCCAACTCTGCATCCATTATCTGATCCTCTGTTCATCACTCTTTACTTTCATTCATTCTCAAGAAGACAAAGATGAGCATTTACAATTATTTAGATCACAAAACAACTTATAAGTGAATTCGTCAACACATAAATTAATAATAGTACATAAACTACCATGCAAAAGTTTGGCACCACTATAATTTTTCAAAAAGAAATTCATACTTTTAGCAAGGAAATATTAAAGTCGACAGTAAAGACATTTATAATGTTACAAAAGATTCTGTTTCTTTTTAACTTTATATTCATCAAAGAATCCCTAAAAATAAAATGTATCACAGTTTCCACACAAATATGAACTGTGTTCAACACTGATAATAATCATAAATGTTTGTTGATCATCAAATCCTCATATTAGAGTGATTTCTGGAGGATCATGTGACACTGAAGACTGGAGTAATGATGCTGAACATTCAGCTTTGATCACAGGAATAAATTATGATTTACACTGCAATAATATTTCACTGTTTTACTGTATTTTTGATCAAATAAATGCAGCTTTGATGAGCAGAAGAGACTCTTTCACAAACTTTTGAACATGTATTGTCGTGCATTGCAATATTCTGATGCAGAAATCTGCATTGCCATAAAAACATCAGCCTTTTCCCAGCGAATGGCACCACAACACATCCCGAGTCCTTCAATCTCTGAAGAATGTAAAACAACAAAGAAACAGAGATGGAACGGTCTGAACTCTCTCCGCAGTGTGTGTGTGTGTTGATCTCATTTGGACCCTCTGGAGCCCCTAAACTCTCTCCTCGGCTCTAATGAAACCCAGTTCAGCGAGAGAGACCAGTACACACACAGCAAACACACTCCATCGGCCTCAGATATGAGGACATCTGCTCAGAAACTGCTGAATAGCTGAAAGAAACAAAGCAAGCACCTTTTCTGCTGACGCCTGGGAGGTTTCTCCTCTCCGGGAATGACGTGCCCCCATTCCTCCATCTCACGGAGTGTGTGCTATTGCTGGATCTTCAGGATCAGAGAGAGAGAGAGAGAGAGAGAGAGAGAGAGAGAGGAGGATATATGGAAATAATGTATAGACATGGTGCACATATTTCCTCACAGCGATGACTGATGGGTCTCCAGTTGAGTCCATCATTGATTCACTGGGGCTTCGATGCAAACAAACAATCAGAGATTTGCCATGCAAGCAAATATTAGTCTGGGTTAAATGGTAAACACACACATAAACACTGGGAATTCTTCTTCTAATGAGGCTGAACTGCTGAGCAAGCAAATGTGTTTATGCTCCAAGAAACTCTAAAACAATGAAGTTCAATTGTTCCTTTTATAAACTGCACTTTAAATCCTTATAGTAGGCAAGTATGGAAGAAATGAAGTAATGTATTTAGTGCTGGTACTTCTCACTTCAAGAGCTTTCACTGTAGTTTTGAATCGTTGGAAGATGTCTCTTTACCTTCAGTTCAGAGTCGTTCACACGTCCATCTTCATCGATGATTAACTGTTTTCAGGTTTGAGATGGTTTGTGAGTAGACACCCACTTCATCCACCGATCTGTGAGATGTTTAACCGAGTAAGAAGAAGAATACGAGGAATCCAAACGATTCAGTGAGCTGTCCGATTCATTGAATCGCGAACCGATTCAGACCGTTTCGCTAACACGTAGGAGTGAATTCGGTTTGATTGGGACACTTTTTTCCCTGTCATAGTCAAAAACTATCCCAATCAAACTAAATTAACCCCATGTATATTTAATTGGGGGGAAAAAACGAATGATTCATTCCCGATTGGGCATCGCTAATTCTGATTCAAACAGCCGACAGAAAATACGCGACTTAATGGTTGAAATATTGTCAGGAAGAATATTTCTTACGTTGTGTTGTTATAAAGTAATCTCCATAAGTAAGATTTTACCGTGTTTCAGAATCCTTTTCCTCCACAATTAAATTTCCTTAAATCAGATATGCGTATTTAAACACTTCCAAAATAAAATGACTTATAGCTAACTGAAAACAATAAAATATATATAAAAAAACACATATTTTTGATTTGTCGGCTATTTAAAAAATTGATCTGTGTTTAAAAAAAGTACTTTAATTAATATTTACCCTAATGAAAATCAAAGTCACATTGCAGTCTTACACATGCTCCAGATTTATTCAAATAAACTGTGAAGAAAACCAAGGAAAAGCATTCATTGACAGTCATTAAAATATTTCAGAACATATGCCTATTAAAAAACTTGAACATTAAAAATGACAAACAAGAAATGGTGTTTTGAACTTGAAATAAAAGCTCAGTCCCTAAAGCAGTCGCAGAAGGGGGAGGGGCATTCTTATTCTAGAGAGCATCTGATTGGACAAAAATGTAAGCAGTGCAGGATGACTCATCAAGATTACAGGTCCATTTTCCTGGGAAGAAAAATACAGATATTGTAAATGCACATATCAGCTAAATGTTATTTTGGTCAGCACTTCCAATTAGCCTATTGACAAAAGTCTAGATCTTTGATTGTTTAATATGAACCCACCATCATATTATGTGTGTATGTTTTACCCTTAAACATTTCAAAGCCTGAATAAACTGTTGCCTTGCACTCAACACCATGCATCCCTCCTCTCCTCTTCATCCCGCGCTCCGACAGAAGGATTCTCAGTTTCTCACTGAAGATTGAGCTCTTCGCTCAGAGATATCCGTGACCTTCATCCTCGAATGTCGGCGTTCTTAATTTGCTCGCACAAAGAGCGGCTCCCATCCCTCCATCCATCACACCATCCCGGAAAACACACGCTGAGACGTGGAGCTGGTCCTGCAATCCCGATCCATGCCTCATCCTAATTTATTTATCTTCCCCAGAACTGCATCCTTGCCAAAATAAAACACAGTCACCCCGCGTCACCCCAATCTGCCAAGATGTCCAATCCCGAGTCTCCGCGCGCATGTCAGGACAGCGAGTGTGTGCATCGCTCACCGCATTTAATATTCATAACGAGAAGCTCGTTTTCAGGTCTCTTAATTTTGAGCATATCTATAAAACCAACCATCCCTATCCCAGTCGAGCAGAAGAAATGCAACATTACCGTGGCAACCGCTCAGTCTTGACTGATGTAAATGAGCTATTTCATAAAATAACCCTCATTTAAATAGTTTGATTGCTTGTCTAAGAGTTCAGGATAAAACATGCATCGCTATGCTCATCATCGCTTCTTTTAGTAATACTGTTTTTTAACGCATTTTCTTGAACACTTACACAACAATGTACATCACGTGTCTGTAACAACACACATAATGCACAAAAACACAACGAATAAACATACACTCATAGCACAAACCAACACTGGATAATACAGTATATGTTAACAATCAGTAATGCCACAGATATGAGCACACAAATAGGGTTAATATAGTGCACAATAAAATATATTTTTATATGAATATAATACCTAATCAAGCCTCCTCTATTATATTGTTAATTTACATCATCACTTTTAATTGAAATGATTCATTTTCATCCTCAATCTGCATCTGTTTCTGTGATTTAACTGTGTGTGTGTGTGTGTGTGTGTGTGTGTGTGTGTAAGAGACGCTCGGATGTGTGTGTTTGTGTGTGTGTGTGTGTGTGTGTAAGAGACGCTCGGATGTGTGTGTTTGTGTGTGTGTGTGTGTGTGTGTGTGTGTAAGAGACGCTCGGATGTGTGTGTGTGTGTGTGTGTGTGTGTGTGTGTAAGAGACGCTCGGATGTGTGTGTGTGTGTGTGTGTGTCTGTAAGAGACACTCTGATGTGTGTTTGCGACTGTATTATGTGTGTGTGTGTGTGTATGTGTGTGTGTGTGTGTAAGAGAAGCTCGGATGTGTGTGTGTGTGTCTGTAAGAGACGCTCGGATGTGTGTGTGTGTGTGTGTGTGTGTGTGTGTCTGTAAGAGACGCTCGGATGTGTGTGTGTGTGTGTGTGTGTGTGTGTGTGTGTGTCGCAGTAAAGCCGGGTTATTTCTCTGATCACAGAGTCGAGCTGGAAAAGGCCATCGTGGATTTGAAGAGGGAACAAGAAGCGCCTCTCAGACCTTTCACTCGAAGAGGACGAGCCTTCGCTTTATCCTCCACACACACACCAGAAACACACACACACAATCTGCAAAACCATACACTCATTCTCGGCCTTCGACTCAGTTCTCAATTTCATAAACCTTTTGCAAACCACAACACACACTTCTCTATGTAACACACACCAATCTAACAGGAAGAATCTTGATTTCCTTTTTTAAACATAACCTGAAAACACCACCGTAATTCATCAGTTCCTCACACACACACACACACACACACACACACACACACACACACACACACCTCACATGTGCAAACACTCATCGCTTTACTGAACACCAGCCAATCATGGCTTTAGAATAGGCCTATAAACAGGTCAAAGGTCGAGTTAAAGGTTCTTCGGACTGTGTAAAACACAAATGCTGACAGTAAAGAAATTAAGAGTTTGGTTTCAATCTTGCTTTTGTGTTTACCGTGAATTTTTCAACATCTCTGATAATTACTTTCACTCTATAGAAGAGATGTGTATAGAAGCGTGAAATATTGAAAGATTGTGTGTATATCATGAAATATCCGAAAATATATTATTATTATTATGGCAAAGGTTTTGCAACGTAAGACAAATGTTTGCTTTTGAAATGTGTGTGATATTCTGTGTGTGTGTGTGTGTGTGTGTGTGTGTGTGTTTGCTTTTGAAATGTGTGTGATATTCTGTGTGTGTGTGTGTGTGTGTGTCTGTGTGTGTGTGTGAGTGTGTGTGTCTGTGTGTGTGTGTGTGTGAGCGTGTGTGTCTGTGTGTGTGTGTGTGTGTGTGTGTGTGTGTGTCTGTGTGTGTGTGTGTTCAGTCTTGTACAGAGATGTGTATAGAAGCGTGAAATATTGAAAGATTGTGTGTATATCATGAAATATCCAAAAATATATTATTATTATTATGGCAAAGGTTTTGCAACGTAAGACAAATGTTTGCTTTTGAGATATTCTGTGTGTGTGTGTGTGTGTGTGTGATATTCTCTGTGTGTGTGTGTGTGTGTGTGTGTGTGTGTGTGTGTGTGTGTGTGTGTGTGTGTGTGTGTGTGTGTGTGATATTCTGAATGCAGAGCTTCACTTGGGGAGAGATGTGAGGCGTTGTGCATTTTGTGTGCAATTCTTGGATTTGTGTGTAAAGTTTTGGGGGGAAAAAAGAGGCAAAATTTTGAAAATGTGTGTAAAGTACAATTTATCACTGCATGAAACAAAAGTGGCTCCAAAATTAACAGATGAAAATGCAAAAGTATAAATGAGAGTATATATATATATATATATAGTACTTTAAAGAACATTAGTAAAAGACAGGACCATGCGTCTCCAAAAAGAAAAAAACCATCGTTACATCGATTTTTTTTTTTAGATATTAGACTCACAAACAGGAGATATTTCTCAGACTTTTGCTGTCTGGAATGAGACGTGGCGAGAGACGGATCGACATATTGATCTATTATTTGTGCAGATTAAACAGAAATATGGTGTGATGTTCCTGCAATGGAGAGATTCACTGTACGTCATCTGAAGTGTGTGTGTCTCTGTGTGTGTGTGTGTGTGTGTGTGTGTGTGTGTGTGTGTGTGTGTAAGAGAGAGTGTGAGTGTATGTGAGTGAGTGTGTATGTGTGTGTGTGTGTCTGTCTGTGTGAGCGTTCGTGTGTGCGCGTGCTTGTGTGTGTCTGTCTGTCTGTGTGTGTGAGAGAGTGTGAGTGTTTGTTTGTGTGTGTCTGTCTGTGTGTGTGTGTGTGTGTGTGTGTGTGTGAGTATGTGTAAGAGAGAGTGTGAGTGTTTGTTTGTGTGTGTCTGTCTGTCTGTGTGTGTGAGAGAGTGTGAGTGTTTGTTTGTGTGTGTCTGTCTGTGTGTGT
>CM040802.1:980000-1010000 GCA_022829025.1 Squalius cephalus
ATAAGACCTTAAAATAAAGCCAATGCTGATTTGTCGACATGCAGCCACATTTCTCAAACCAGATGAGTAAAGTTGGATGACAAACTTTGATGCTGGCTTGACAAAACCTTGTCTGAAAAATTTAATTGGCTTTCAAAAGCTTAAAGTTCAAAGATTTAACTCAAAATATGTTAATAGCATGTTCTAGCACATTGCTAACATGTTTTAACAAGCTACCATGTTTCCATTTTTTAGCATGTTGTTAGCATGATTTAGTACAATGCTAACATGTTTTTAGCACTCTGCTAGCATGATTAAGGACATTGCTAACATGTTGCTAACATGAGTTGATTGCTAGCATGATTTAACACATTGCTGTTTAGCATTTTGCTAACATGATTTAACATATTGCTAGCATATTTTACTTGTTGTTGTCATGATTAACACATAGCTACCATGTCGTGGCTAGAATAATTTACAAATTTGTTAAACTGTTTAACATTGTTAGCATGATTTAGCATGTTGCTGCAGTCAATAGGCTACTTGTATCCTCTTTGATCACCAAAATGACATATTTAAACATTTTCCCTTTAAAAAAAATGTCTTCATGCCTTAAAATATCTTGAATGTGACTCGACACCCTTGCCTCATTTAGTATGCGCGGTTCTATGAATATGCAAATGAGCCCCGCCTCCACTCACTCGCTCAGCTCAGAGATCCACTGGTTGACGATCACACGTTGATCTGATTGGTTACAAGGTAGTTTGTGACGTCAGAAACACCAGCGATTTCAAAGCGTGTTTTTGAGACTGTCTTTGGTTCACTGCAGTTTTAAGGAGGAAATACTCAGCAATGCTGTCGACTTATGAATTTACACATGGTGTGTCTTAAAGCAGATTAAAAACACCACATAGACACATAAACTACATTAAAAGCTGGATTTTCTCTAAATCTAGTTTTCTCTTTGAATGAAGGTGATTTCTCTGACTCCACTGACTGATATTTGTTTTTGTTTTAAGCACAAACTCACTTCATATCTTCATTCATTTGCTTCTCCAGTGAATGCATCTTAATTTAAGAATAATAAAAAACAAGACAGAAATACTGAGAAAGAACAAATGGCTTTTCACTGTAAATTATGCTTTGTTCTTTTTTTAATTCCTAAAATGATACATTTAATAGTTTTTATTTAATAGTATTTTATTGTACAATTACATGAAACACAAGGTTAGATTTACAGTTTTCCCTCATATATACGAACAAATCCTCTCATGTCTGGAGTGAGGAAAGGGTTTCCAGCTGAAGAACTGTGGAAGTGTGTGTGAGAACGGGATCTGAACTCTTCTGTTCATCCCTCAGGGTCAGAGGTCAGAGGTCATCTCCCGCTCTCTCCTGTAATGAGGGCGTCGCATTAACAAGCACTAATTGGATGCATTTCCCAGTTCTTCCCAAACCTGAAGGTCGGACACGGAGGATGAGAGGAGACTGAGCTGTTAGCGCTATTCCTCTTCTTTTTATTGATGTTGGAATATTAATTTTATAAAAGTTTGAGTTTGAATAATGACTAAACTGACCAGGATCTTAGTCAGCTGTTCTGGCCTGACCTTGGACAATTATGATAATAGTGTTGAATATGGACATGCGCACACTGCCCTCTAGTGGCAAACACGGGCAGCGCAGGCGCACATGCACTTATACAGCAGACAACATCTGAAGTGGATCAAAGTTCATCAGAGCTGTCCAAGACAAGAACGGGTATTGTTCAAAATTCATGTATAACTTTGATGAACGATTTTGATCCACTTCACATGTTGAATACTGTATATTTATTTACACTGCCGTTCAAAAGTTTTGGATCGGTACGATTTTTAATGTTTTTAAGAGTCTCTTCTGCTCACCAAAGCTGCATTTATTTACCAAAAATACAGTAAAAACAGTGAAATAATATTATAATGTAAATCATCTGTTTTCTACGTGAATATACAGTAAAGTGTAATTTATTCCTGTGATCAAAGCTGAATGTTCAGCATCATTACTCCAGTCTTCAGTGTCACATGATCCTCCAGAAATCACTCTAATATGATGACTGAAGACTGGAGTAATGTGTAAGTCAGCCTTTCTCAAAGTGGGTGCCGCGGCACACTGGGGTGCCCCCTGACTGTGTTAGGGGTGCCGCCAAAAAATTACGTAGGCTAAAAAAAAAAAAAAAAAAAGAAATCTGACATTTCATATATAAATATATTTGAATTTACATAAATACATTCTTCTTCTTTTTAACCCTTTCGCACGTAATTTCAATTAGAACGTAATTTGAATTAGAACGTAATTTGATTAGAACGGTCAGTGCATGACGTGATCAACTGCTAAATTCAAATGTGCTTTCGCGCGTTGGCTGGCGCTGAGCCAGAGACAGGCGCGCTCAGCTGTCATATCACAACTTTTCAGTGTTTTCATCCACATAATGTTTGTTTTAGGTTTCAGACATAAGTACTAAACAAACAATACATTTAGAGTTTGTAAAATACACACTGATGTCAAAGGAAGAGGCAATAATAATTCTTTCCATTATAATTAGTTTTATTCATATCAGATACACATTGTGTAAGTAACTTTAAAGTTTACTCTATTCTTCTCCCAGTTCACCTGCCACTTACTTTTATGTATTTCGGGAGAAGTGGATGAATTCACTTGTAAATCCAACAGATCCGATTCTCTGAACTGCGTCTCTGCGGCACAAACTAACATGGCGGCGCCCATCGCGCATACAGCTCAACTAACGCGATCGTTATAATGGTGTTCAAAAAACAAAACACTTCCACTTGCATATATTTGACAATCGGAATATCAGATATTTCATGCCATATCTAACAAATTTGTGAATATTTTGAATAAAAAAGGAAAAATGACATAAAACATGACATCATTCATTCAGCTATGTTGTTGCTGCGGTGTGTCACGTGACAAGCAATGATGCGTCACCATGGAAACTATAAAGTGACACATTCTAAATAACAGTCACCTTGAAAACCTCACGCTGGGGGGTCAGCCAGAATATTTTTAATTTACGTGTGAAAGGGTTAAACATATGAACGGATTAATAAAATTGTAAATTCATTTTAGATAAATATATATATAAAATTTGCATTTACATTTGGGTTATGCAGTGTTTTTAAATTATATTTTACACTGGGGTGCCTTGAGATTTTATGCACTTTTGAAAGGTGCCCTGACAGAAAAAAGTTTGAGAAAGGCTGGTGTAAGTGATCACAGGAATAAATTAAATTTTAAAATATATAAAAATAGAAAATAGTTATTTTAAATCGTCATAATATTTAACAATTTTACTTCTTTTTGGTATTTTTAATCAGATAAATGCAGCAAATAATTGTGTAATATAATATTATAACATTAACAATATTAATAAATGTATTTGTAATAATAAATGTAATATTATATTTTATTATGTAATAAAGAAATGTAAGAAATAATAATAAAAAATATTTCAGATATTTAATATTACCTGATTAATAATATTTGTATTATGTTTTCTCTTGAACTGTGCAGACTCTGGTTGTGTGAGCGAACGGTACACCATCACAGAGAGTTTGAGCACATCCCAGTGATTCTGGAAACAGAGTAGAGTTTCCGAGAACAATCTAAACATCCATATGCAAAATTATTCAACCTCCAAAAGTAAAACTAACTGAAATTCAGCACATACATGAACTTAATGTGCACATGAATCACAACTAAAGCTGTATGAAGAGTCATTATAGAGGAAAACTACATCCGGTTAAGATCATTCTGAAACTAACCGGTTTAAGATTTAAGAGAAAGTATATTCAACTTTTGTGTCCCACAGAACTACAGAACTAATGTGTGTGTGTGTGTGTGTGTGTGTGTGAGAGAGAGTGTGACTGAAGAGATGAACGGCATAACTCAGGCATTCACAATCTAGAGATCATCAATACTGTAGAAATATAGAGCTTTAGGTTATTAATAAACACTGAAAACTCTCGTGTTTATATCAGTGAAGGACAGGAATATTAACTTACATTAGTCTTTGCTATCAGACTTTTGTTGGTGTGTAACTCTTCTTAAGAGCTTGAAGCGCCCCGGTTAGCTTATACTCATGTGATATAAATAAATACTTTGAGTGTTTGGTGAAGCCTCTCGAGGCTGGTGTAAAGAAGCAGGAGAAGCGGGGATGAGGATCACGGCCTTTTAGAGTCATATTTACAAAAACATGTTACAACACAGATGATGATGATGATGGCTAGAACTAATCTTATTTACATTTACCTTTTAAAAGATCATAGCAAAGAAACTACAGCACATGAAAACATGAAGGAAAAAAGGAGTAAAATCCACAGATGGTTATAAAACAAGGATAAAACGGGGGTGCACACTTCCACACACAGCGCTGAGGGAGAGTTCACTTCGCTGATCCGCAGAGAGTCGTGAGGCGATTCTGCATGAGAAAGAACAACATGTGCTGTGAGTTCAGCAGTTTACAGGTGTTCAAACTCAATCTAGCAGTGGAAAATAGTGATGTAGTACTCGAGTCCGGTCTCGAGACCCATTTCTGCTTTCTCGGACTCGACTCGGACTTGTTCTTACAAAGACTCGGTCTTGACTCGGACTCGACCCTTCAAAGACTCGGACTCGGCATAGGCGGTCTCGTCCCATCACTAGTCCACTAGAATACATACCACTAGAAAATTTTAATTGACTGTTCGCAAAGACCCGCCCCCCTTAGTTACTGTCGCTATGTCCGACAAGCTACACCGTTCTCACGCCACACCATGTTCTCACGCAGTGAAAAATACATCGCGGAGCAGAGAGGAGACTGACAACACGCTGACAGACAGGACAGACCAGGTTACTTTTCGGTTACTTTTGATATTAAACATATTAAACAAAGTCTCGCCTTTCAAACTTGGTCATTTTTTAAAAGAAATTTAAACAATAAATACCGTTTTGTGGCTCTTAAATGTGTAGTGACAGATCGCTGTAGAGCATCAGTTAAAGCTGCCCGTGAACCGATCATCTCTTCCTTCTAGTTAATTTATAGCCTCAAATAAACATGAACAAACATAAGAAGCAATGTTGTTTTAACCACGGAAAGGCGTCAGTACACTCCGTGTTTCAAGTTCAAATCCTCCCATGTTAACCAACGGACTCGGTCTCGACTCGGACTCGACCCTTCAAAGACTCGGCCTTGACTCGGACTCGGCATAGGCGGTCTCGTCCCCATCACTAGTGGAAAATGACAGGGTTTCTGCAGGTGTTATAAAGAGACCATTATAAAGACATTAAGAGCCAGTAAAGGAACAGAAGGGAACAGTGTGTGTGTTCTCTAAACGTCCAGGGAGAAATCAGCAACACACACTTTGAAAACACAATACGTCTCTAATCGCTCTGGAGCGCTGGAATATGCAGATCTCCTCTACTGTACCTTCAGCTAGAGCTCGTTCTCCAGCACAAATATCTCAACATTCTCAGACAACACATTTACTGCAGACTAGGGCTGAACGATTAATTGCATTTGCGATAATATCGCGATATGATGAAATGCGATTTTTTTTAACCGCAAAGCTGCGATTACAGTCTGGTCACGTGACACGCGAGAGTAAACCAGTCTGTAATATTGCAGATGAAGCATCAACTTGGCACGCGACACATATAGGCCTGGCTACAGGAAATAACAGTTTATGTTTAATTTATATGATATTGTGTTTTAGATTCTCTCCAACGATTCTGTATCGATTAAGATAATTTCAGATTTCTGTCTGAGCTTAGTTTTAAACACAGATACGTGATGACGCGTGTGCTTTATAAACAACCATATTCTGCTTGCTTCTAATTCCTCTGTCACACACACACACACACACACCTTACGAGAAATAATCTTTAATAAAGTTCGGAAAAGTTTAAGCGAATTACAAGAACATCCACAGGCTTCATTGCACAATATATGAGATACGCACAGTCTGCGTGATGTTACTCTTGTAGAGCGCGGTCTCGCCTGCCGACATTTTACTCACAAATGTTCTAGAAGGAATCATATGTCTTGGAATGCTGTTTGCTTATATATTAAAAATATGAAAATCACAGACAGAAGCTGCTTTCAATTTCAAATACTCACGTGCGCTTTGCGAAGAGTGTTTGAGCATGCGGCTGTGAGCGACTCGTTAAATATACTTGCATTTCAAAATGCTTTTATGACGCGAAATTAATGTGACAGTCAGTTATATCTTATGTTATTAAACAGACAGAACAAACCACATCTTATAATTTCAAAAGAGATGAAAACATTCAGACAGCCTACTCTTAAATACTTGTAATATTTTTCTCCCCTCTTTGTTATTTGTTTTGAAGCTATATTTGTTAAAATTATTAACATGTAATTGTATTAATTTAGTTTTTTAATGTGTAATTATTATAAGTAGGTCTACTTATAATTATGTAATTAAATATTTTAAGTTTTATTAATAAGATCAATTAAAGAAAAAAATTTGATCGGTTCATGAGGTGCCTAAAGATTCCCTTCCCTATTTTACAATGATTTATTGCTTGTTTTTGTTGAATAATAGAAAAGATAAAGAGCTGAAAAACATAATAGCATATTAAATCGCAATCGCAATATTGGTAAAACTAAATCGCAATTAGATTATTTTCCAAAATCGTTCAGCCCTACTGCAGACGCAAAATTATAACAAATGAATTTGTGAAATTTAGTGAGTCGATGACTAAAACAGAACAAACATCGATCCGAGAGCTCAGAAATATCTTCATAACTCAAAGGGAAGTTGATAACTCTGACAGATATCATCAGCTCGTGTGTGTTTTCTGCTAAAAACATTCACATCCACACCAGGTAAATGTATATTTCTTGATTTAAAGATGCCTAGATACTTGTATTGAAAAAAATAGGATGAAAATACTGAGGAAGATGCACATTTTTTGCAGAGCATGCAGCATTTAATGCCACGATGACCGTGAGTTTCAGACTTCTGCTCTGATTTCAGCCTTTAATGATGTAGTTAGAGTGACTTGAGCCCCACAGAAACCCAGTTCCCCGTGTTCTCCTGGTGGTGCGAGGCGTACCTGCAGGGTTCTGATGCTCTGCAGGGCTTTCTCATCCAGCCGGCTCAGATCTACAGAGTCCATCTCACTGGCCAGCAGCTGAACACACTGAAACAGCAACACAGACACAGTTTCATTTAATGCCACGGCAGCATCTACGGCTATTTTCATGGCAAAAAGTGCATTACAAAAATACAAATATCATATAAATAAACATCAAAATCATAAACAATAAAACCAAGCAAACAAACACAGGGTTAACTTCAAATTCAAGGACTTTCCAGGTCCACAACCCTCAAACTCAAGGATTAATGGGGACACATATCAAGAGAGAGCAAGGTTACTTTACACAGTTACAGTTTTCATGTGTCAAACTATGCAAAAAATATTTTTTGCATTTATTGTTGGCCATATATGACAGATCTGATCTTCTATTTGTGGTATTTCTGTTTTGCATATTCGGTACATCCTCCTAAACTGTGTATTCAAATGATCTGAATGTTTGCACGACTGTTGAGACGAGCTTATGCTCATATAACCAGCCTATTTTTGCAATGTTTCACGGTGTGTGTGTGTGTGTGTGTGTGTGTGTGTGTGTGTGTGTGTGTGTAACGTTGAGGTTCCATCAGAGTAGTTTTGTGAACGTCATGGCAACGTACAACACACAGCACCTCGCGCGGGAAACACTGGACGCAACACGTAAATGCGCGTAACTAACGGTAATCAAGCAAGCTAGTGCACATAGGCCACGAAGTGTTGGTGGAATAACACATTAGCGGACCGGAGCGAATAATACGGAATTTTTTCCAGAAAACTTCTTGCACAAAATAAATTCAAGCGGTTTCCAGGACCTGTGTCTGTGTGCGTTTACTTTCAACAGGGTTTCTGCAGGGATCTTCAATTTAAATTTAATGCCTTTTTAATGCCATTTTTTTATTTTTAATGCCATACACGACCCATGACTAACCACGGATATTATGTATGTATGTATGTATGTATGTATGCATGTATGCATATATATATATATATATATATATATTAACTTGATTAATCACACTTTTTTCCGCAATTAAAACACTTGCATTTGTTTAGGTTTATATATTTTATAACGTAATCATTTCACAGTTAATCTACAAATGAATGTAGAGACAACATAAAGGCCAGTCTCACTGATACTAATACAGCTATTGATATCTGGATAAAAATGATTTCTCCCCCCAAATTTTAAACATTAATTATAGCCATCCAACATTACAGTGTAATTAAAAGCTATCAAGTTTTTAACATTAGGCTTCAAAAAAAAAAAAAGATAACTTTTAATTTAAGTGAACTTAACAAACAATCCTCACATAAACCTATAATATAGACTAATGCTTATTAAAGCTACAAGAGTTCTTTAGTCAATAGCAGTGAGTAATTTTCTCTGGTGCCTTTCGGTGAGTTCACACGGGGCATCAGCGTCAACGCTTGACGTCACCCATTCAAAGTCAATGGAAAGCGTTGACGCTGATGCCCCGTGTGAACGAGGCGTTTGTTCTGTGATTAACTTTACTGACAGAAAGCTTTATTGGCTGCTGTCCCTTTAAGAGCAGCTGCTGACAGAAACACGGATCTAACACGCGCCTCATTCTCTCACAACTCTTTGCGTTCATTAAAGACTTTATTTCACTAATTTAAGACTGCTCTTATTTTATGAGGATACTCACAAAACAGACATTTTGGCAAAATTGTGTGTTATTGTTCGTTGCGCGAAAGAGGACCGTTTTCTGGTGCGCAGTCTGTGCGCACGATCTGGTGCGCGTCTTTCTCTCTCTGTGTGTGTGTGTGTGTGTGTGTTACATAGACAGGACATTCGCAGGCAGCGCGTTTAAAAGCATTTACATGAATAAGAGCGGGATCATATAATGTAACGCTACCCTAAGGGATGACAAAAATTAACGAATGCTGCGTTTGCGTTAAATATTTTAATGCGTTAAACTGGACAAAAATAATCTCATGCGTTAACGCGTTAAAAAACGCAAAGTGAGCTTCAACAGCGGATGTCGAGCTGATGAGGGAACGTTACTACACATAGTTAATTGCTGTCTGCCTTTTACCGTCGACCTGTGGCTGTCAGACAGACTGCATATGAGATTTTACACCATTGATTCCCATTGTAGCTACCCAATTTAAATACCTTTTTACAAACGCTGCAAAATCCTTCTTTATTTTGACCACCAACCATGTTCTAAATTGTTTGTCTTCCATGCACTTTCCCAGTTTTCTGGTCTAGTTTTATTCCTGTTGTTCCTGCTGTCCAAAATTACTCGCGCCATACGTTCATACACTCGATTTACAGAAGTCCTCGACAGTGAGTTACCCGTGTCGAGTGACCGGCGAAACACTGGAAGTGGAGCGTTCCACAGACGAGAACACATGAGCCGCATCATTACACTGGTTTCTAAGGCTGAGACCATTTAAAACCATAATATAGCAGTGCTATTGTGAAATCACAAAGGCTGCGATTCAGTTAAATCATAGGTTCTCAAAGTGCGGCCCGCGGGCCAATGGCGGCCCGCAGAAACATTTCTGGCGGCCCGCGATAACATCTGATAACATCTGTAAAACTGTTGAAACTATAGGCTACATTGCTTTGAAAAAAATTAATCTCCGTTTAGTGGTGTTAGCGGCATCTATAGGCATAAGCGGTAATTACAGGTGTGGTCCGACCGATCGCAAGTGACAAGTGACTTTTAATGACAAGCTTATTATAGCCGCGTTTCCATTACCTTTCAAATTTTTCACGGCGCGAACACTTGCATTTTCCTATCAACAGTGGAAACAACTTAAAATACTCAATCATTTCTGGTCATACAGAAAATAATAATACATTATTCGCAACTACTTTTATTTGTGTAAACTCATAATAACAACAAAAAAAAAAAAAACCGTTGTGCTTTTGTAAAATAAAACAAAACAATCAGTAGCCTACGCACTTTCATGATCTCCGTGAACTGGAGCGCGAGAACTGAAACTAAATATAGCCTATGTAGGCTAAAGCTTGAAATGTCCACTTTTAAACAAACAAACTCGAATCGAAAGCTAATACCTTCTGATGTTATCCATATGAAAGGTGCATTCCTCTCCAAAAGCGCATCTGCTTAACAGCGGAGATGGAGATATGTTTTTAGCCGACACTTAGAAAACAATAGTTTATTAATAAATAATTAAAATGCCACGCTGTTTTTCAGACACATTTATTAATATTATTCTATAACTCACCTTTCTGTGGGCTGTGGTTCCAGAGACACAGGCTATATTCAGCACTGTGGGAAAAATATCAATTCTAATTTGGCCTTAGAAAACCAGTAAAAATCGACATGTTTTCCATATTAATTTGTGAATATTTTAAAAACAAAAATCAGAAAATTCGTCGATATTTACTTTTTTTGCGCAGCAGCAGTTGGTGTGTAGCCAGTTCAAATTAAAATTGTTTTAAAAAGACAACAACCGTTCATTTTTCGTTTTTTAATTACGGGTTAAAAAGATAGATAATAATAGCGCAAAACATTTGCGCAAATCTGTAATAATGGAAACGCGACTGACAGGCAATTATAGATATGAATGATGATGACGACTTGTTTGGTAAGCTTCTATTTTAAAATTCTCTCTCTCTCTCTCTCTCTCTCTCTCTCTCTCTCTCTCTCTCTCTCTCTCTCTCTCTCTCTCTCTCTCTCTCTCTCTCTCTCTCTCTCTCTCTCTCTCTCTCTCTCTCTCTCTCTCTCTCTCTCTCTCTCTCTCTCTCTCTCTCTCTCTCTCTCTCTCTCTCTCTCTCTCTCTCTCTCTCTCTCTCTCTCTCTCTCTCTCTCTCTCTCTCTCTCTCTCTCTCTCTCTCTCTCTCTCTCTCTCTCTCTCTCTCCCTGTCCCTGTCCCTGTCCCTGTCCCTGTCCCTGTCCCTGTCAGGTTTTCCTGTGGTGCTTTGGTAGCTGGAATTGCCCCTGAATAAGGCCTATGCTGATAAGAAGCAAGGCACACTGAGGCTGTTTGTTTTGTTTGCATTGCAATTTTTCTCAAGATTTGCCAGGTTTAGCCTCAGTTAATAATAGCCTCAATAAATGTAAACTGTAGAGATGCAACCTGGTCATTAAAATTATTTCAAATGGGATTTTCTTTTCAGTATTTGTTTTTTCTTTTTCTCCCCCGCCCCTTTGGCGGCCCTCAGTTCAATGTTGGGTTCCTAAATTGGCCCTCACCTATCAAAACTTTGAGAACCCCTGAGTTAAATATATGGTGCTGTTTTTCCAGAGAAGCAGACGCTTCATTTACATGTGTGAGATCACATACTCCTCAGCTCGATCACAGTAACACACTCACAGTAAACACTGCTCACACACACTCACAGTAAACACTGCTCACACACACTCACAGTAAACGCCGCTCACACACTCACAGTAAACGCCGCTCACACACTCACAGTAAACACTGCTCACACACTCACAGTAAACACTGCTCACACACACTCACAGCAAACGCTGCTCACACACACTCACAGCAAATGCAGCTCACACACACTCAGTCTCTGCATGTGATGTGTGTTTAGGTTTCCAATAACGTGCGTTTGAGAACGCAAAGTCGGTTTGTGTTTCATAGTGTCACTGTTATCATTCATAGGCGTTTCTCAAACTCCATCTCTGCGTGCTGTGAGTGTGTGTTGCTTATAACGCTCATCTGGGAACGCAGTGTGTGAACGCCACTTCACCAGATTCATAACATCAGTCATTAGTAAATCTCCAACACAGGAGAACACATAAATGTTGCTAAATATGCTCTTGTTCAAGAAATGACAGCGGCTGTTGCATTTCTATCGTACAGAAGTGACCAAATATTAAAGATTAAGTGGACATTTGAATTAAATGTTGTTTGGCCGATATTAAACAAGGATTTGATCATGCCGTGATGTAACAACAACTATCACCGCTTCTGTAGGCATTGGTTATAATACATAATGTACACAAGTTTATGTAATTTATTTTACAAGGTGTGCTATAACAGTGTTGTTCAATAAAATGATCACTTACTCTTATTTGAACCAATCATTATAT
This sequence comes from Squalius cephalus, assembly GCA_022829025.1. NCBI lineage: Eukaryota > Metazoa > Chordata > Actinopteri > Cypriniformes > Leuciscidae > Squalius > Squalius cephalus. The sequence goes on from CM040802.1 coordinate 992,150, forward strand.
TTGTATGTTAAGTCAGTTTAAAGGCTGTTGTTCACTTGGATTTATTTTTATCTCCACGATTTTTTATCTCAACTCTTCTTCACGAGCACTGACCTCTCCGTTTCCCAGCGGGACACTGATGACCACGTCTTCTCCACCGCCAGCGATAGGAGACCCGTTGACCGACATGCTGTAGATCTTCTCCCGGTGACGCGCAAGTCTCAATCCTGGAGTCTTCGGCAATCTGACACACAAAACACATTAAACACTAGAGCTTCAGATCTGCGTTCTGATCCAGAGAGAGCAGAGTCAGGAAACGGTCTTTAACCCACAGTCTCATTATAATCTCACAATCATACAGATCATCACAGAAGCACTGGAATAAAGGTTTACACTGATGTCTACAGTAGCGATCAAAATAGAGTAAATCACCTTTTGAAAGTAACTTGACGCTTCAAATAAAGATTGTATCAATTTCATCGTTACACCAGTAGGTGGCGACAAGTGACTGTTTGTCATTGAATCATTCATTCAAGAGATTCGTATAAAAACACTGATTCATCCAGTTATGAAACAAGTGAGAGTCATTGAATCATTCACTCAATCTGATTTAAAAAAATATATATTTATAATTAAGCATTTTAATTAGATATTTTGAAAATAGACTGCAGTAATTACACCGTTACACCAGAAGGTGGCGACAAGTGACTTAAATGTGTCTGTCATTAAATCATTCACTCAAAAGATTCATTCAAAAAAGCTGATTCAACTAGTAATGAAACAATTCTTCATGAGTGTAAGGAAAGTCCAGCGATTACAATCAAAGCCGCGTAACGTGCAGCCACTGACCTCGGGTCGAAGCGCGGCGTGATGAGCGGCGTGGAGCCGATGACCGAAGACTCGAGTAAACTCCTCGCAGGAGTGATCAGAGGCTTCCTCGTAGATCTACGAACACAGAGCAGACGGACTGAGACGTCAGAGGAGCACCACTGGCGTGCGGGAGTAGTTGAAAGTTTATTTGCACATATAACATTTAAAATACAACTTTACAAATCCATAAAAAAAGAAAATGAAAATACTGTGCGGGAGAGAGTGAGAAGACCATGAGGTCTTATAAAACCACCTCCCCAAAATCACATTAAATGGACATAAAATTACATGACCAAACAAGACAATATAATCAATACATCAATCATTTCAATATAACAAATTAACAAGATAAATTCATTTACATGTTAACATTATTTTCAGCTCTCTTTTGAAAGAGTTTAGAGTAGTTTTAGTCTTTAAAGCGGGGTCTAAATGATTCCAGAGGGAAGGCCCTCTGTATTTCAGTGTAGATTGATTGGCTGTAGTTCTACAAAAAGGAAGATAACAATCTTTACAGTGCCTTGTGGAATAGGCATGAACATCCGAAGAATACATGAAAAAGTTATTAAAAGCTCTGGGCATAATATTTGTCATATTCACATACTTATACATAAAGATATTTATGCAATAGATGTTAACATTAAATATTGTCAAAATGTTATATTTTATGAAATGCGGAGCAGATGATGACAATCTATTTGAATTACTCATAATTCTTAAGAATTTCTTTTGTATTAATAAAATCTTATTTAGATATGTTTGGCATGTTGCACCCCAAACAATATTACAGTACAGAATGTGGGGATAGATTAACTGTAATATAATGTTTTCATACATGAAATATCAATTAAAGAGCGAACTCTACTCAGTATACCAACAGATTTCATTATTTTTCTGCAAACATGTTGAATATGATATTTCCAGGTTAATTTTTGGTCGACAATGACACCTAAAAATTTTATTTGGTTCACTTGGCTAATTTTTAAACCATCAATTGATACCTCTGTAAACTGTACTGTACTGCATGCAGTAAAGCGGGAGGATGGTGTGGTGTGTTTACCTCTGGATGGTGTTGCTCTGTTTGCTGATGGAGAGAGCTCTGGCCTTCTTGGATGTTGAAGGCGCCTTCTTTGAGGCTTTCTTCTGCATTACACACATTAAACAGAGAGAGTTAGGCTTCTGTACACAAACCGCTTCCTTAAACGCAAATAACTGTAGCGTAAACAGTAAATGCACTCGGGAGGGAAACACCATGAGTTTGATTCTGCTAAATATGTGTTCTATATTACATATGTATTATATTTTTACTTAAATTAAATAAAGTTGTTATTATAATAAAAAAAATGCATTATATTTAATTATTTTTAACCTTAAATAATAGCCTAACCAGCTGATTGGCTCTCTGTATGTTTACAGCATTAGGTGAGGTTTTTATTTATTTATTTTTTTTAGACAAATTAAGCCTATCTTGTGTAGCCTACCTAATATTTATCCAAATGAGTCAATATTAAATCAAATCACAATAATTGAATTGAACTGAAATAATAAAAAAGTGTAGCTTAATTGTACCATGTAAACATTGTAACATGCAATTGCGATGCAATTTTTTTACAATTAAACAAATCGAGAATCGAATCGAACCGTGACTTTAGAATCGAAAATGTAATCGAAGCGAGGATTTGTTATACTTGTACTATCTACAATAGTTATTAACTTAGGGGCCGCTAACACACACCGTTCTCACTGAGAACAGAAACTTTTAATGTGTTCTGGACGTTCATTCACACGCTAACAGTGTTTGGAGCTCGAGAACACAAACTCTGAAACAGGATAAAAGGTGCAAGTTTTGAAAAATGTTGAAAAACGTGATCATCTCCGTGTAAACTTGCAAAATGTGAATCTGTGAAAACACTGACGGCGTGCTCGTGTATTACGTGTTTAGTCTATAGATATGCATGTTTGAATAAATATATATAAAAATATATATATAAAAAAAAAAAAAAAAAAAAAAAAAAAAAATTATATATATATATGTGCGCAGGCGTGTCTTTTTTTTTTTTTTTTTTTACAAATTGACATCGCCAAATTAATCATAAATTAGCATGGCACCTCAGTGATAAAACATGAATTGGGACGGCGATTTATTGACGGATGGCAGTTTTGTGATCACGTGATCAGCCGCATGACGGTTTGCTTTACCTAACTAAAACATCATATGCTTGGAATAACATGAATAAATTAGTATTTAACTTAATAACAGGGAAACAAATGTTCTATTTATTTAAATCTCATTTTTAAAAATAGGAAACTAGACGCACGTACGCTATATTCGAAGTAGTTCTTACATTCTTGCATTTTATCATAAAAGGATGTCATTTAAAAAAAATATGGAAATTAGTGTTAAGTTAATGCAGACTCTTATTTACATGAGGTGAAAATAAAGCTGCATGGTTTGTATTTTTAACGCTGTGCATAATAGCCTTCATAATTTAAAACTATCATATATATCGCTGTCACAATAACGGCCCGTTTCAAATGTTTACGTGCTGTTTTCTCTATAAATGTTGAAAATACCGTGCGACCCCATGAGAAACACTTACCGTCCGGATAGGGCTTTAGATGATTAAAAGTCTTTATCTAGATGTGCATATTTATTCACAGGTGACTTCAGCTGGCATAGATTTATAATGACGAATCTATGCTTACGTAAATACAGCAACTTAAGACATGACATGATAGATTACAAAACCCATACTAGCACAAACCTTCTTCACTGTAGACTTCAGAGGAGCAATGTTCTCATCCTCTGAGTTTGCACCGCTCTTAGCTTCTGCAAACGAGGCGAATCGAGAAGATCAGCTTTGAAAATGGAGGAAAGAATGTTTTACGAGTTGATGGAGGAAAGAAAACGTACCTTTTCCAGCACATTTGGGAATCGCATGATTCTCAGCAATAGCAAGCTCCACTTGAGCAGCTTCTTCCCTCACCTGGAGAGAGAGAGAGAGGGAGAGAGGGGGGGGAGAGAGAGAGGGGGAGGAGAGAGAGAGAGAGAGAGAGGGGGAGAGAGAGAGAGGAGAGAGAGAGAGAGAGAGAGGGGGAGAGAGAGAGGGAGAGAGAGAGGAGAGAGAGAGAGAGGAGAGAGAGAGAGAGAGAGACTTAAAATCAAGAGCAACAGTGATGGATTTGACAGAATCATAGGTGTAATTAACTTTAGTGGAAGTACCTTTGAATCGTCCACTTGTGACTTTGGCTTCTCTATATCTGAAGGGAAAAGTCAGAATATCTAAGTATAGTTACATGATATTCTTATTGCTTTGCAATTTTTCCAGTTGTTTACATTATTATGCATGTCTCTTATGACCATAACCGAGAGACTAAGTTACATGGACTATTTGTTTAAAAAAAAAAAAAGAAAAAAAAAAGGTGCAACTAAAGTAATACAGTAGACAACATCTGAAGTGGATCAAAAAAGTTGATCAGAGTTGTCCGAAGACAAGAACGGGTGTTGATCAAAATTCATGCATGAGTTTGATGAAAGGCTTTGATACACTTCAAATGTTGACGACTGTAAGAATGATCATATTTATGACCCTGGATCACAAAACCAGTCATAAGCAGCACGGGTATATTTATGGGGGTCACAATTATCGATTTTTCTTTTATGCCAAAAGTTATTAGGACAGGGTTCCTCAAACTCGGTCCTGGAGGGCCGCTGTCCTGCACAGTTTAGCTCCAACCCTGATCAAACACACCTAGCTGTGAGCTTCTAGTGATCCTGAAGACAGTGATTAGCTCAGGCGTGTTTGATCAGGGTTGGAGCTAAACTGTGCAGGACAGCGGCCCTCCAGGACCGAGTTTGAGGAACCCTGCATTAGGATATTAAGTGAAGATATTTTGTTAATTTCCTACAGTAAATGTGTAAAACATCGATTTTTTTGCACCCTCAGATTCCAGATTTTCAATAGTTGTATCTCAGCCAAATATTATTATATCATAACAAACCAGACTTTGTCCAAGCTTATGTATTCAGCTTTCAGATGATGTTTAAACCTCACACATGACTGGCTGGTTTTGTGGTCCACATTTGACAGATGTGGTGAAGCAGAGAGAACCGTGTCTTACTGCAGTACTCGATCCAGTTCATCTTCCTCACGGCCATGGGGAGCTTGATCAGAGCCGTCTTATACAGATTATCTGCGTCTTTCAGGAGATTGTTCGTCTTCTCCTTCAGTCTTTCAACAATGGTGTGAACTGAAAAACAAAGAATAAACAGAAAATATAGACACAACACAGCCTAAACAGCGTGTATTCGGAATACAGCGAGTAAAGTAAGAAACCTTCGTCGTCGAAGTCCAGCAGAAACGCTTCCAGTTTGGGAGCTTTGGGATTCTTCTTGCTTTTAGCATTTTGAGTGCGTTTTCTGGGCGCCATGATGAAACTGATCAACAAACACGACAAATTCCTTCAGCCTCACGACGATAACGCTCGTGTGTGTTAGTCAATTCAATCAAATTAATGTTTTTCTTACCCTAACAACCCTGCCTGTGTGTGTTGGTTTTACCGATGCGTCTCTCTGACTGACTGAGGCGGTTAGGAAACAGGAAGGGCTTTTCAAATTTAACGCCGCCACATCTCTAAGCCAATCAGCATGCAGCTTTGACACTCGCTTTGTAAATAGCTCCTCGTTCTGACCAATAAGATCAGTGCATGAAGAATCTGGCCAATAGTTGAGTGTTTCACTGTTACGGCTGCAGAAAGAATCAAGCGGATTGGTGGATCATGATGATGTTGTTGATGATTTCCCGGAAGAAGTTTAGCGCTATTCTCACATGTGGAAACGGGATGATTTTATACGCGCATTCACAGATATTATGTGTTTACCAGATAAAATAAGTATCTGGATGAGCTTTAAATGCTATATTTAATATTTTTGTAATATGAATTATTTGTAAATAACACCGGAGTTTAAAAATGTCCAGTTCAGTTTTATCACCACTGCACCGAGAGCTCAAGCTCTGCTTCTCGGCTCTGCGCGCGAGTAAAGCCGTGTGGGACAGCGCACTGGCGGACTGCGAGCCTCTCCTGGGCTCTGTGGGGAACATCGCAGTGCAGTTAAAGGCTCTCAGACACGTCCAGCTCGCACACACTCCTCTCGCTAGTTTCCCAGGTTTACACGAACGCCTTCATCACAAGCTCTCTGTGGCTGTGGACACCGCGCTCGCGAAGCTGGCAGAGAACATGTGAGTCTGATGATGATCATTTAATGCACACAACCTCCTCACTCGAGTCACAGTACAGATCTACTGGTCATATTACTCCGTTACATGTAAAAGTTGTAAAGACCGGTTTTACTGAAGTAAAAGCACAGAAGTACTCGTTTTTAAAGTATCAAAAGTAAATGTCAATGCATTGTTTTTAGGGCTGTGAAAAGATTAATCGCATCCAAAATAAAAGTTTGTGTTTACATAATATATGTGTTTATACTTGGTATAATTATTTTGTATATATAAATACACACACATGCATGTATATATTTAAGAAATATTCGCATACATATATTGTATATATTTATTTATACTACAGGGCCGTTGAATGCTTGAATCTGATTGGTTGACGAACGTTCTAAGGTGTGCATTATTTTCAGGGAAACGCACGGCTAAAGTAGTTCCAGGCAGGTCTTGACCGCATTACAGTTCCATATCACTTCGCGTAGTTAACGGTAATAACGGAAAATAGGATACAATTCATAACAATAAAAGGCATTTAGCCCCCTGCGCTTGATCTGCAATTTTCAATGTCTAGCTTCACAATCAATAGAAACATGCAGTTTAATTTTAATAAATAAAGTATATAGTCCTGTCTATATTATAATCAATAGAAAATTAAACTGAATATAGGCTAAATAAATGGATAGTCCTGCAGTACGGATTTTTATTGCAGTTAATAATAAATAAATAATTATTTATAGGCCCACTTGTTAAAAGGGCTTTGTGTTTCATTTATTTGGCTATAGTCTACTGTCATCTGTCAATGAAAAAAAAGAAAGAAAAAAAAAGAATGAACGAATTAATTAAAACGAATTAAATTAATAAATAAATAGGCTAATAATACTGACGCACATGCTTTTCTGTCTCATTATTGCAACATCTCTTTCTAATAACTGCATTAATAACTGCATAAAGCCGGGGACACACTTTAAGGCCGGTTATGAATGCAATTTGATACTTATGACTGATCATGCCCAAACGCGTGTTCAGCGCGTTCAGTCTGTGTTCAAAGTCGGTGTTTAAAATCTGCTGCTGCGATGAAAACAGTCAGAGAATGTGTCAGCTAGTCGTGTGTCCAGCATTAGTCTGCTATCAGCGGCTCAAACCTCCGTTACTAACTCTAAAATGACGTTTAGGAATTAGCAACGGAGGCATTGGTTTAGATGCGCAAGAAATTAGACCTACATACAAGAGCGTTTTAATGACAAAAACTTTACAAACGTCTTGAAATACATAATCTGAACAATGTTTCGAGGTGTGGTAACTGTAGTATAAGCGGAATAATTGACTTCAGGCCGTTGAATTATTAGAAAAATAATGCACACCCGAGGTGAACGGCCACTCCGCTTCGCGTCGTGACCGCATTACCACCTCGGGTGTGCATTATTTTTCTAATAATTCAACGGCCTGTCGTCAATTATTCCTTACATATAATTTAAATTATATATAAGTATAATTTTTTTATATATAAATAACACAGTTTTTCTTAAATATATACATGCATGTGTTTGTATTTATATATACAAATTTAATTATACACAGTACACACACATATATTATTTAAACAAACTTTTATTTTGGATGCGATTAATCGCGATTAATCTTTTCACAGCCCTAATTGTTTTATTATTGTTGCATTGTTGTAATACAGTACCTTATATGGCAAGCCGTTTTAACTTTTATTCATTTCCAGGATATGAACTGTTGATATCAAGAATTACATTTTTGATATCAACAATTTACTTTCTTGATATCAACAATTGAATTCTTGATATCAAAAAATGTAATTGTTGATATCTGTAATTGTATTTTCACTATTGAAAAGTCACCATAGGCTGCCATTCAAAATACATCGTTGATATCAAGAATTGATTTCTTACTAGTAGAAATATAATTTTTGATATCAATAATGACATTGTTACTAGTTGAAATGTCTATTCTTGATATCAAAAATAAAGGTTTTTACTAGTAAGAATTGTATTTCTGATATGTGAAATTGGAATTTCAACAAGTAAGAAATCAGTTCTTGATATCAACAATGGATTTTGAATGGCAGCCTATGGTGACATTTCACTAGTGAAAATACAAGTACAGATATCAAGAATTATAGTTTTTACTAGTTAAAATTCAATTGTGGATATCAAGAATTAGCATTGTTACTAGTGGAAATGTAATTCCTGATATCAATAACTATCGTTTTAACTAGTGAAAATTGAAATGTTGATATCAAGGATTCATATCCTGGAAAAGAATAAAAGTTAAAACGGCTTGCCATATACCTCATGCCTCTGAAGTTAGAAGTGTCTGTGGAATTAAGAGCTTGAAGAATGTTATAAAATCTATAGAAATTAAACAACTGAATTGACAAAAAAAAAGAGCCATAATCATCTTTATTTCCAACCAAAATGCAAACCCTGACTGACGTTTCTACTTTCTACTCGAGGACCTTGACAGAAATGTAGAGTAAAAAGTATGATATTTGTCTTTCAAATGTTAAAGTTAAAAGTTTCCAGAAGAACTAATACTCAAGTAAATGAGTTTGTTGATAACAGGAATGATGGTTTGCCGGTGTGTTTATCCGCAGGGAAGCTCTCCAGCGAGCGCGAGATGCCATCGGTCAGCAGGTCTCGGCTGTTTTCCAGTTCTACGAGAGAAACACACACACGCTCGACCTCGCTGCGTGTGTGTCCAGATCGGCCGTGTGTCCCTCCATCTCAGACATGTTGGAGTGGCTTCAGGATGCAGAACGACACTATCGACTACAGTATCCTTTAAAGGCACCACGAAATCAAAACTGACATCATTATTGTTTTGAAGTCCAAGTCTAATCAATCATTTTATCCTTTAAAACTCGTCTTTGTTCACCAAAATGATTAAAAATGTCTTCCTGCCTTAAAATATCTTGAATGTAACACGACACCCTTGCCTCATTTAGTATGCGTGGTTCTATGAATATGCAAATGAGCCCCGCCTCCACTCACTCACTCAGCTCAGAGATCCACTGGTTGACGATCACACGTTGATCTGATTGGTTACAAGGTAGTTTGTGACGTCAGAAACACCAGCGATTTCAAAGCGTGTTTTTGAGACTGTCTTTGGTTCACTGCAGTTTTAAGGAGGAAATACTCAGCAATGCTGTCGACTTATGAACTTACACATGATTTGTCTTAAAGCACATTAAAAATGGATGGATTTTCACCACTGTAACTTGATGTTCCTGGTAATCTTGAGTGTGAGTAACTTGCTCTTGCAGAATCTCTTCTCTGATGACCAACATTTGATCTTGTTTGATAAAGTTTCACTCGTCACAAAAGGGAAGAAAGAAACGCAACTTCCGTTTCATGCCGACGAAGTCTTTGGTAATAGTTTTGTGCATTAATTTACAGAAAAAAAATATGATAGGAATTTTTTTTTGCCAATGCTCTTTGCATGCGGTGTTGTTCGGGAACGTAAAGCTTTTCCGAGTAATTCTAAAAGCATTGGAATACATGTTTTCCTCCCGCGTCTGTACGACAGCTCTCCTGTGAACCGAACACATGCAGTGATGAGCTCCTCAACTCGTCTGCTCAGATTAGTGCAGAGACGGACGCTCCTGCAGACGCTGACTCCCAGTGACCTCGCGCTAATGGAAACGGCACCCAAGAGATGGGAATCTCTACACTCCTCTGGCGGAGAAGAGAGAATCACAGGTATTGGCTCTTATTCATTAGATGAGGCGATCTCTCGGGCCCATTCTCTGATTACAAGCACTGAATACAGCTGTAAAAAGTGTTTTGTGATCATAAGAGACACATTTAAACATGTGTAGTGTATAAATATATATACATTTTATGTGTGTGTGTGTGTGTTTCAGATGCATTGTTTCAAGTATCATTCTTCATGGAGACTGAGTGAACGTCGGCTGTGATCATCTAGAGGTCATTTATCCTCAGCATCGCAACAGAGGATCCTTCACACAGAGAGGTTGTGATTGGACACACACGCAGTTCTTCTCCATCCATGGAACTCAGACTCCGGAATTCATTTTATTTTTGCTAAACATGCTTTGCAGGACTGAACATCAGCATCATTTTAATAAATGTGGTTATTTAACCCTCTGGTACTGTTCATAATTTTATTTTATTTCAATGAAATGAATGTACTATATTTTAGTTCAATGTTTTTTATTTCATATTTTGTCTTTTTGGGGGATTTTATGATACTAAAATATATTTATGCAGTAGTTATAATAAATTTCACTTTGAGCATAGACATGAAAATGACATTTCCAACTTACCGTCTTAAATCTTGAACGCTTCAGAGCGACGGACTGAAGTTTGATCTCTTTTTAAAGACAACACTCGGCAGATTATTGATGAAGTTTTGAAAAGTGATCTTGAAAAGTTATAAAATTGTACATTTATTGCAAAAATGCTCAAATACTAGTTTAAATTTTTATATGAAATGTATAAGTTTAGAAAATCAAAGCCATAAATATAAACAAGCTGTGTTCCAAATTTGAGGCTGATATCTCTAAAAATGAGCTTGAAATGAAACTAGATGAAATTCTCATTTTTGACCATAAACAATACAAATGTGACTATTTTTTCCAGGACCATTTACCCTTTTCAAATCATGTCCACAAGTTCTTTTTGTGTGTGTGTTCACACAGAAAGTGCCAAAACCTTTACCAAAGTCCGTACCATTCCGATGAAGTAAAAAATAATAAATAATTATTTCGGTCAAAAATGACCGAAAAGCACCAGAGAATTATTTAATGCTTTATTTCTTTACATTGCTAAAATCATTGCACTGTTGTTATTGAATATCACATCACACACCCTTTTTATTCCTAAAATGGTTCAAACACACATTTTCAATAAATAGAGAAATCACAGTGAACAGCGTTGTGTTGACATTTGTCTACAAACCACAAGATAAATTACAATTTACATAAGAACAAAACACTGCAAAATGGGCCTAAGAGTTCAGTTAGCCCACAGATAATACTATTGGTCTAAAAACCTATTTAAAAACAAATTAACACTTTAGTTTGGGGACCAATTCTCACTATTAACTAGTTGTTTATTATCATGCATATTACTAAGATATTGGCTGTTTATTAGTACTTATAAAGCACATATTAATGCCTTATTCTGCATGATCATATTCTCCATCCCTTAATCACCCAAAACCTAAACTACCTTACTAACTATTAATAAGCAGTAATTACGAGTTTGAGGCTAAAGTCGTAGTTGTTAGTGAATATGTTCCCCAGACTGAAGTGACCAAAGTCAAATGAAGACGTAAAATCTAAATGAAGTAAACAGGCCAGTACCTGAATAAACACCAGTAATAGGCAGAGAGAGACACACATCAGGGAAAGAAAGTGTTTCTCGGACCCACTGCAAACACACTATGATCTCGCTCTAGATACTAGACCGTCGTTAATTAAAGGTGCACTCAGCAAATCTTCCCACGTTAGAAAGTTTTACTCCTAGAGAAATTAATAATGCATTTGACATGTAAAATGATGTACACTCACATTTAACGAGACTGACATGTTGAGATCTCATTGAGAACAAGTTACAAAATGAGCCAATTGGGATGAGACAATCTATTTATCAACGGTAATTGGCAATCATAATTTTTTTTTTTTTCAATTTCATTTTTGCTAGTGGTGCAGAAACTCAGTTTTTCAAGTTCTAATCCTCCAACGTTAATCTACTAACTCTCCTGACTACTTTGTCGGACAAAAATGGCGGATTATGATTGGTCAGATCGCCTGTCAATCAAACTCCCAGTGAAGGGTCAATTGGATTTTGGTGCCACTAGATATGCAGAAATTCACCTGTGGTGAAAATCCAGCTTTTAATGTGGTTTATGTGTCTATGTGGTGTTTTTAATATGCTTTAAGACAAAGCATGTGTAAGTTCATAAGTCGACAGCATTGCTGAGTATTTCCTCCTTAAAACTGCAGTGAACCAAAGACAGTCTCAAAAACACGCTTTGAAATCGCTGGTGTTTCTGACGTCACAAACTACCTTGTAACCAATCAGATCAACGTGTGATCGTCAACCAGTGGATCTCTGAGCTGAGTGAGTGAGTGGAGGCGGGGCTCATTTGCATATTCATAGAACCGTGTACTAAATGAGGCAAGGGTGTCGCGTTACATTCAAGATATTTTAAGGCAATTTTTTTTCAAGGAAAAACATTTTGGTGATCAAATATGAGTTTTAAGAGATAAAATGATTGACTACAGGGGACGTTAAATATAAAGCTCTAAAAACCTAAATATAAAAGTGCCTTTGAGCAAAAGCAAACCCTGACAGTGTAACAACATGCATATTAAGGACAACAAGTCAACAGCATCATGTGTCCGATTTACCAAACACAAGGAGCGAAGAAACAGAGTAGATAAATGATTGGACTTCAATTGCCACGAAATGCATCCGTCCATTGAAACAAAAACAAAAAAAGTACTGAGTGCATCTTTAATTATTGTCCCTGTCGAGCCACGCCTTAACTTCTCTCCATCATACGTACTCCTTAAGAGGAAGGGTGCTGGTGGTGATAGTTTTGGGAAGATCGGGAGCAGAAGGCCTGGAGTTTGCAAAGCTACGACCCATGTACCCGCGTCTATACCCTCCTCTCTCCATGTGTGGACAAGTGCTGCTCAGAACCGCGCCGCTAATCATGAGGATCACCGCGGACGCCCATCCCAGGTAAATGGCCTGACCCAGCTCTCGCTTGTGCTGGAGGGGAACGTTAGGGTTGTAGAAGTCTTGAACCACAGTGTTTGCAGTCCAAGAAACCGGGACTAGAACGCACAGGCCCGTCAGGATGAAGAGCACCCCGCCGGACAGCGCTATACCCGCCTTAGCATGACGATCGTCCCCGGCGCACGTGGTGCACTTCATTCCACAGCAAGAAACAGTGCAGGATAACCATCCCAAGAAGATAGCGATGCACATCAGCGCTCGAGCCGCCTGGATGTCGGGCGGGAGAGCCAGCATGGAGTCGTAGGTCTTGCACTGCATGTGGCCGGTGGTCTGGTAGATGCAGTTCATCCAGATCCCCTGCCAAACGATCTCCGAGGTCAAGATGTTGCTGCCGATGAAGGCCGTGACCTTCCACTGGGGAAGCGCGGTCACTGCGATGGCCATCACCCAGCCGGTCACCGCACAGGTGAAGCTGATCAGCTGCATGCCCGTGTTCACCATCTCGCCACCCTCTGAGTACCACGCCTCCTCGGGCCACAACCTCGACGACACCTTTACGCTGCAGGGGCTACAACTACGGATAATTGCCTCAGCCCTACTCGGCCACAGAGGTCGGCACGCTCGCCAATCCTCAGCCAGAAGCGTCGCTCAGTCCTCCTCGAAAAATCTCTCAATGCAAAATTTTGTTTTAGTCCGTCTTTGGGTCACGTTTGCCAATCCTCAGCCAGAAGCGTTGCTCAGTCCTCAATGAAAGTTTCTTACCAGTTTCGTCTCAAATTTCTCAATGCAAAATTCTGGGCCAGTTTGCCAATCCTCAGCAAGAAGCGTCACTCAGTCTTCCTCGAAAAATCTCTCAAATTTCTCAATGCAAAATTTTGTTTTAGTCCGTCTTTGGGTCGCGTTTGCCAATCTAAGAAGGTTCCTTGCCAGATTTGTCTCAAATTTCTCAATGCAAAATTTAGTTTGGACCAGTTCACCAATCCTCAGCCAGAAGCGTCGCTCAGTCCTCCTCGAAAAATCTCTAAAATTTTTCAATGCAAAATTTTGTTTTAGTCCGTCTTTGGGTCGCGTTTGCCAATCCTAGAAGGTTCCTTGCCAGATTTGTCTCAAATTTCTCAATGCAAAATTTAGTTTGGACCAGTTCACCAATCCTCAGCCAGAAGCGTCGCTCAGTCCTCCTCGAAAAATCTCTAAAATTTTTCAATGCAAAATTTTGTTTTAGTCTTTGGGTCACGTTTGCCAATCGCTCAGTCCTCAATGAAAGTTCCTTACCAGTTTCGTCTCAAATTTCTCAATGCAAAATTTTGTTTTAGTCCGTCTTTGGGTCACGTTTGCCAATCCTCAGCCAGAAGCGTCGCTCAGTCCTCAATGAAAGTTCCTTACCAGTTTCGTCTCAAATTTCTCAATGCAAAATTTTGTTTTAGTCCGTCTTTGGATCACGTTTGCCAATCCTCAGCCAGAAGCGTCGCTCAGTCCTCAATGAAAGTTCCTTGCCAGTGTCGTCTCAAATGTCTCAGAGCAAAATTTTGTTTTAATCCGTCTTTGGGTCACGTTCGCCAATCCTCATCAACTAGTTTTGGTTAGTAATTCCTCACCAGACCTCTTGGTTTGGTCTTTCCAATTTCTCAAAGCAACATAACGTTATTCTAGCCGGTCACGTTTGCCAGTCCGTCTCGGTCAGCCCTTCTCGAAAGTTCCTTGCTAGTTTTGTCTTTCAGTTTTCTCAGAGCAAAGTTTCGTTCTAGTCCGTCTTTTGGTCTCTCAGACTAGTTCACTTTCGCCTGGTCTTTTTTTGAGGTGATGAATAATTGAAGAACTCAGAGCCCTGCTGCCACTCGTCTCAACTCGCATACACGGGATTGATCAAACTTCAATGAGAGTCCCATCCGGAGGGTAGAAGTCGGTCTGGCACCACTGTAAAGAAAGATCCACTCTTATCGCAGGGACATGTGTCTCTGTTGCCACCCAGTCCGGTGTTGCCTTTCCCAAATGGGTCACGCCGATTGAATTTGATACTGTGACGTGGCTGTCAAAGATGCATTACTTCCAAGGACCCAACAAACGTCAAACAGTCTAACCGATGGCAAAGCCCTCTGTAAATTATCCAACAGCTTCGTTTGAAAAGTCTATTACACCTGTAAGGATAGAAGCCGTTGAGGAGTAAAGACGTCCTTTTCAAGATCTTTACGTTGGGCTTACTGCTCTTTTCCAGAGCAGAAACAAAAAGGTTGCTGTGCTTCAGGCCACTTGTGCAAAGACAAAAGCGATTCCTCCCCGCAACAAAACCTTCACAGGTTGGCTGGTTGCGTTCAGAGTGGCGAACGCCTATTGGGCGGCCCGATAACCCTTACAGGTGATTCAAGTGTGCCAGTCTGGAAACACTTCTGAGCTAAGCCACTCTCAACCTGAGAGGAAAGCAGCGGATGGAGGGATATAAAGGCAGACGGAGCGAAACAGAGGTGGGAGGGAGGGCGAGCGAATCAATCAACACAAAGACAATCTATGGGCCATCAACAATACGCCCAAGCCTTTTGAAGGGCCGTTGCAAACGAGTGCTAGCCTTCCTTTATGAGACAGAGAACGTTTTTGGCCATTTCTGACAGCACTCACACTTTGCAACAGTATGCACGGCAATTGTTTTTTGTGATGGATGCATTTCACACACACAAAAAGTATAACAGCATTTCAGGCTGAGTCTGTGGAATTGTAGGGATATTTTTACAAAGGTACAAATTGACCAATTACGGCAGGTTACCTTGCAAGGTGATTTAAAGAGAAATTATAGTGTTTTTATATTTAGGGGATAACTTGCATTTACCCATTTTATATGCTAAAGAGACTAATAAATGGTTTCAAATCATGTCATTTCGCCCTTGTTTTGTCCGGCTCCATGTGCAGACATTAGCGTCTGCGGTGATGAATTAAATATTATGGGTACAAGATCCCTGGTTTAAGTTTCCTTTCTCTGCCTCTCCTTGGCAACAGTGGTCATGACAACAGCACAGGACACGGGAACGAGAGAGGGGACGCGAAACAAAGAGAGCAGACGAAAGGGTGACGGCCCACAGAGAAGCTCTGGAGAGGTTTAACAATCATACAAGGATGCAGATTTTGAACAGCTGTGCAATAAAGAAACGTGAGCGCAGTAATATCAACAGCTGATCTGTAGGCATCAGTCTCTGCACACAGACCGCAGCTCTCGAATGACACCGCAAAAACAAAAATCCTCATTTCATAGCTTTATGATTTACTTTCTTCAGTGTAACACAAAAACACTTTAAATCAGAACGTCCAAGCTGCTCGTCACACTTTATTTTACAGTGTCCTTGTTACATGTGTTACATGTACTTACCATAGTAATAACAGTAAATCATGCATAATTACATGCAACTAACCCTAATCCTACCCTAACCCTATAGTAAGTACATGTAGTTGCTTAATATTACTCAGTACTTAAATATATAATTACACTGTAACAATGACACCTCAAAATAAAGTGTAACTTGATAGTGTAATTATACATTTGAGTAATAGTACTTAACATGTACTCACTATAGGGTTAAACTTAGGATTTACTGTTATTACTGAAGTATATGTAACAAGTTTACTGTTATTACTTCAGTATATGTAACGTAACAAGTTTGTTATTACTACAGTACATATAACAAATGTAACAAGTTTACTGTTATTACTTCAGTATATGTAATGTAACAAGTTTGTTATTACTAAAGTACATGTAACAAATGTAACAAGTTTACTGTTATTACTTCAGTATATGTAACGTAACAAGTTTGTTATTACTAAAGTACATGTAACAAATGTAACAAGTTTACTGTTATTACTTCAGTATATGTAACGTAACAAGTTTGTTATTACTAAAGTACATGTAACAAATGTAACAAGTTTACTGTTATTACTTCAGTATATGTCAGTATATGTAACGTAACAAGTTTGTTATTACTAAAGTACATGTAACAAATGTAACAAGTTTACTGTTATTACTTCAGTATATGTAACGTAACAAGTTTGTTATTACTAAAGTACATGTAACAAATGTAACAAGTTTACTGTTATTACTTCAGTATATGTAACGTAACAAGTTTAGTTATTATAAGAGTACATGTAACAAGTTTACTGTTATTATTAAAGTACATGTAACAAATTTACTGTTATTACTACAGTACATGTACTTTAATAACAGTAAACCTGTTACTGAGTACTGAAGGAATAACTGTAAACTTGTTACATTTGTTACATGTACTGTAGTAATAAACTTATGTTACATATACTGAAGTAATGACAGTAAACTTGTTACATTTAATACATGTACTGTAGTAATAAAAGTAAATTTGTTACATGTAACAAATGTAACAAGTTTACTGTTATTACTTCAGTATATGTAGCATATGTAACAAGGACACTGTAAAATAAAGTGTTGCTGAATTTAAAATGTTGGTCTATTGCATTAGAAAATCATTTGTACTTAAAGAAAACCATTTACTCTGGATAGTGCTGCATCAACAGCAAGTTCTAGATATTAGCAGGCAATGCCATCTAGTGGCTTGGAAATCAATCTATTTTTGGAAAAAGTCCCTTAAAAAAAAAAAATCAACATTTAAAACCAACAGTTATGATAAATCAACTGTACTGTACATACTGACTTCAATAATGACAGGACACATAGGTGTGTGTTATAGGCATAAAATACCAATTTATTACTTTGCACAATAACACAAATATTCCCTGCAGGCTAAAAAAAAAAAGGAGGGGAGATTTTTTTTAAAATGTCACCAAGCAATACAGCAACTGACGGGGCACTCGAACGGAGAAGCTACAGGCGTTCCCCAGCAGGTCAAAGAAAACGTGCCCGCTATTGCTATCGGACAAATCACACAGCTCAGAACACGAGAATAGAACCGCACAAAAAAAGCTACACACCAGTTATAGAAACAAAAAAATTAAATTACAATACACGTTTTTCAAATAACAAAGCCATATATATCAAATAGGAATTTAAAAAAAATCATGCTCTCT